>JAJHIY020000885.1:0-28058 GCA_022114975.2 Lampris megalopsis
CACGACACGACGATGTTCGGAGTTCGCGATGAAACAGATCACCGCCATTATTAAACCCTTCAAGCTCGACGATGTGCGTGAAGCGCTGGCTGAAGTGGGGGCCTCGGGCCTCACCGTGACGGAAATCAAAGGCTTCGGTCGTCAGAAAGGCCATACCGAGCTCTATCGCGGCGCGGAATATGTGGTGGATTTTCTGCCCAAGGTGAAGGTCGAGGTCGTGGTGAAGGACGAGGACGTCGAGCGCAGCATCGATGCCATCCTCAAGGCCGCCAAGACCGGCAAGATCGGCGACGGCAAGATCTTCGTGACCCCGGTGGAGCAGGTCATCCGCATCCGCACGGGTGAAGAGGACGAAGCGGCCGTCTGAGGGCCGCTGACACCAGCGCGCTTCGACTGGCGCGCTTGGACCAGCGCTTGGGCCGCTGGTCTTACACCTGCGCCCGCACCAGCGGCGCCAGGTGTTGCCACACGGCGGCGATCCAGATGCCGCCGCACAGCAGCAGGGCCAGCAGCACGGCAGCGCTGGCAATGTCCTTGGCGCGCTTGGACAGCTCATGCAGCTCGAAGGACACGCGGTCGATGGCCGCTTCCACCGCTGAATTGAGCAGTTCCACAATCAGCACCAGCACCAGCGACCCCAGCAGCAGGGCCACCTGCACCCAGTCGCGCCCCAGCCAGAAGGCCAGGGGCGTGGCGACGATGGTCAGCCAGATTTCCTGCCGGAAGGCGCTTTCGCCCAGATACGCCGCGCGCAGGCCGGCCCAGGAATAACCAGCCGCATGCAGGATGCGGTCCAGGCCGGTCCGGCCTTTGTGGGGATTGCTCATGTCGGTCAGGGAAGGGCTCAGGACGGGTCGCCCACCGGGGCGGCCCCCGGCTTCTGTTTGGGCACCGGTCGTTGGGTGATGATCTGCGTGCCGGCCAGCACGTCATGCAGGAACTGTCGGCGCGGATGCAGCCGGGCGATGAGCAGGCAGGCCAGGATGTTGCCCAGCAGCGCGGTCCAGATGGCGCCGGCACTGTGGGTCCAGCCCATGACGCCGATGGTGACCAGCGCCGGCAGGAACCACAACCAGGCCAGCAGATAACGCATGACTGCGCGCATGGGGCTGACGGGCGCGCCGTTCAGGTCGACCAGCCGCAAATGCCAGGTCTTCTGTGCCAGGGTCTGGCCGCCGCGGCACCAGAACCAGACGAAATAGAAGCCGATGACCACAAAGCAGGCGGCTTGCAGCCCATGCTGACCCTTGAGGGCATGGCGCTGGTTGGTCAACGGGGAATAAATGAGCGCGGTGAGCACCACCACGCCAAACAGCAGCACGCCTTCGTAGAGGAAGGCGGCCATTCGCCGCCTCAGGCTGGGCGGGGCGGAGTCATGCGGCTGCGTCATCCGGCCAGTTTAGCGGCTGGTGTCGTCCGCCTCGCTGCTGCGCGCGGGTTGCGGCAGCAAGGTTTGCGGATTCAGATGCCCGTCGCGCGGGGAGCGTAGCGGGCGGATCGAGCCGGCCACCTCGTCGCTGCGGCCGCGAATGCCGGGCAGCGGCGCTTGCAGGCGCTGGGTCAGCAGCACCGTGCTGGTGCCGGGGCGCGCCAGCATCACCGTGGGGCCGCTGTTGCTCAGCGTGAGCGGCGGCGGCAGGCCGGCACCGGTGGCGGGCGCAATCAGGGCGGAGACAGTGCCAGGCCGGGCTTCGGACTTGCGGCTGCCGTCCTTGCCGGGGCGCTGTTCCGAGGCTTTCTCAGCCGCACGCTCGGCCAGACGTTGACGCGTCTCTGGCGAGAGCGCCTGATAAGCCTCCCACTTGGCCTGCAGGCGCGAAGCCTGTTCTTCGGAACGCAGGTCACCGGCGTACTGGTAGCCGATCCGCGCCTTCTGGCGCTCGGCCGGGCTCATGCGGGTCCAGGCCACCATGCGCTCACGCAGGCGCTGCTGATGTTCGGGCGACAGCTTGGGATAACGGGCGGCGATTTCCAGCCATTTGCCCTTGAGGGCGCTGTCCAGGCGGTCCCACTCAGGTTGCAGTGGGGCCAGGCATTCCTTCTGCGACGGCGTCAGGGACGCCCAGCTGGGGCTCAGGAGGCTGGGGCTGCCAAGCGTCGCGCCCGGCGTGGCGCTGGCCGAAGGGCGCGCCGTGCTGGCGGCCCGGACCGGCGCCGAAGCGGCCGCGGGCGCAGAGGCGCCGCCCACCAGCGGAGTCTCCAGGGCGCCAGACGCTGCCGTCATCGGCGTGCTCTGGGCCCAGGCGGCACCCGCCAGCGTCAGTCCGGACAGCGACAGCGTCGCCGCCAGCGCCAGCGGCGCCAGATCCAGGGGAAGCGCCCTCACTCTTTGGTCTCTTCGGCGTTGGGGTCGCTCGGATTGTTGGGGTCCGCCTGGTTTTCGTTCAGGTATTCACGGAAACCCGGATCGCTGTAAGCCGCCGGGGGCAGCGGCTTGGACAGCAGGTCGGTGTCCAGCTCGGCCGCACTGCGGATCTGCTCGTACCACTGGCTGTGCTGGATCAGCAGCAGCCCGCCCACCAGCAGGGCAATGGGCAACAGCGCCGCCGCCTTCAGCCAGCGCGGGGTGCGTTCGCCACCGCCCAGGGCCAGGGTGCCGCCGCCGGTGGCCTGCACCGTGCTTGCCGCCGCCGCGGGTTGGGCTGCGCGGGCGGCGATGGCCTTGGCGAGTGCTTGCTCACGCGCAAAGCGAAGCCGTTCCTGGATGTCACCGGAGAGGGTTTCGCTATGTTCCGTCAGGCCGGCAGACACCCGCAGGCCAAAACGGGCCATGCGAGCGTCCAGCTCCTGCGGGAGCGGCGTCGTTGGCGAGGTCTTGTTCATAGCGTAATTCCCTTGGCTTTCAGCGTTTTGGCCAGCGCATGCACAGCGCGGGAGCAGTGTGTTTTCACACTGCCCTCCGAGCAGCCCATGACCGCGGCCGTTTCCGCAACATCGAGTTCTTCCAGTAACGCAGCAAAAAGGCTTCCCGTTGACGCGCGGGCAGCGCTGATACTTCTTCGTCGATCAAAGCCAGGATCTGGCCCCGTGAGACTTCGTCCGCCGCGGAGAGTGCCCCCATGGCGCCATCCCGCGTTTCGAGGGTTTCCAGCAGGTCGAAGTCGTCCGACGGGTCGGCCCCTTCGAAGTCCGAGAGGTTGCTGAACACCGCATTGCGGGTCTTCTGGCGGCGGAACCAGTCCATCGTCGCATTCGAGAGGATGCGCTGGAACAGCATCGGCAGTTCCTCCGCCGGCCGGTCGAAATATTTTTCGGCCAGCCTGATCATGGCGTCCTGGACGATGTCCAGCGCCGCATCCTCATCCCGTACGAGATAGACCGTGCGTTTGAAGGCACGTTTGTCTACCGTCTTCAGAAATTCGTTGAGTTCTTTGTCTGTGGCCAAGGGCTGTCGCCACGCGGTGGCGGTCGGGCTGGCAAAACGGCGGCGATTATGGCACCCCCAGCCTCGGTGCGCGGAGAGTGAGCCTTCGGCTCCCGCAAAGGCTCGGCTGGGGGTTTCCATGCATAATCGACGCTCGTACCACGCAGTATGGGTCTCAAGCTGGTTGCCCGACCCGGGCCCCCTGGTTTTTGACCGCGCCGTTCCGAGTCCGCTTCACAAGAGTGAGAGGAGGAGCACCGATGGTTTTTCGTCAGAGAAAATCTCAGAGGTTCGACATATGGAAATGTCTGCCGCGGACACCAAACGTGCAGCGATCACGGAAAGTCGCTCACAGCCGCATTCTTCTTCCGGCCCACAATCCAGTTCCGGCTCGCACGAGCTGAACGGATCCGAAATCCTGGTTCAAAGCCTTCAAGCCGAAGGCGTGAAGTTCCTTTGGGGCTATCCAGGTGGCGCCGTCCTCTACATCTACGACGCGCTCTACAAGCAGGACGCCATCCAGCATGTGCTGGTCCGTCATGAGCAGGCCGCCGTGCATGCCGCCGACGGCTACGCCCGCGCCACCGGCGAGGTCGGCGTTGCGCTGGTCACCTCCGGTCCCGGGGTCACCAATGCCATCACCGGCATTGCGACGGCCTACATGGATTCCATCCCGATGGTGATCATCACCGGTCAGGTGCCCACGCCGGCCATCGGCCTGGACGCCTTCCAGGAATGCGACACCGTCGGCATCACCCGGCCCATCGTCAAGCACAACTTCCTGGTGAAGGACGTGCGCGATCTGGCCGTGACGCTCAAGAAAGCGTTCCACATCGCCCGCACCGGTCGTCCCGGTCCAGTTGTGGTGGACATCCCCAAGGACGTCTCGGTCGCCCGCGCCCCCTTCAGTTACCCCGACCGGGTGGAGATGCGCTCCTACAACCCGGTGAAGAAGGGTCACAGCGGCCAGATCCGCAAGGCGGTGCAGCTGCTGATGACGGCCAAGCGGCCCTATATCTATACCGGCGGCGGCGTCATCCTGGGCGAAGCCACGGCGGAGCTGCGCCAGCTGGTCGACCTGGTCGGCTTCCCTTGCACCAACACCCTGATGGGCCTGGGCGCGATGCCCGGGACCGATCCGCGCTTCCTGGGCATGCCCGGCATGCACGGCACCTACGAAGCCAACATGACCATGCAGCACTGCGACGTGCTGCTGGCCGTGGGCGCCCGCTTCGATGACCGGGTGATCGGCAATCCCAAGCACTTCGCTTCGGTCGATCGCAAGATCATCCATGTGGACATCGACCCGTCCTCCATCTCCAAGCGGGTGCGGGTGGACATCCCCATCGTCGGCGATGTGAAGGACGTGCTGCAGGAACTGATCGCCCAGATCAAGGAAGCCCAGGCCCGTCCGGATGCGGAAGCGCTGAACGCCTGGTGGAACCAGATCAACGATTGGCGCAAGCGTGACTGCCTGGCTTACAAGCAGTCCAGCGAAGTCATCAAGCCGCAGTTCGTGCTGGAGACGCTGTGGAACCTGACCCACGAGCGGGACACCTACATCACCTCCGATGTGGGCCAGCACCAGATGTGGGCCGCCCAGTTCTACCGTTTTGACGAGCCGCGTCGCTGGATCAATTCCGGCGGGCTCGGCACGATGGGCGTGGGCCTGCCCTACGCCATGGGCATCAAGCTGGCCAAGCCGGAGTCGGATGTGTTTTGCATCACCGGCGAAGGCTCCATCCAGATGTGCATCCAGGAGCTGTCCACCTGCCAGCAGTACAAGACGCCTGTGAAGGTGGTCTCGCTGAACAACCGCTACCTCGGCATGGTGCGGCAATGGCAGGAGCTGGACTATGGGAAGCGCTATTCCCACAGCTACATGGATGCGCTGCCGGACTTCGTCAAGCTGGCCGAAGCCTACGGGCATGTGGGCCTGCTGGTGGAGAAGCCCTCAGATGTGGAAGGCGCCCTGCGGGAAGCCATCCGCCTGAAGGACCGCACCGTCTTCCTGGACGTGCGGACCGACCCGACGGAAAACGTCTGGCCGATGGTGCAGGCAGGCAAGGGCCTGTCGGAAATGCTGCTCGGATCGGAAGACCTCTGACGCGGCGGTGGCCGCAGGCGCCTGGCGCCGGACACGTTACCGCGTGACCGGCGACCGGCCGCCGAAGCCACCGACGCCCGGAACGATCCCCCGAGCTTCCCTGTCTTTGACCCCGTGGCCAAGGGCCGTCGGTTACCGCCGCCGGTCTGAAGAGCGCGAAGGACAAGCGTCATGAAACACATCATTGCATTGCTCATCGAGAACGAGCCGGGCGCGCTGTCGCGCGTGGTGGCCCTGTTCTCCGCCCGCGGCTACAACATCGAAAGCCTGACGGTGGCCGCCACCGAAGACGCGTCGCTCTCCCGCATGACCATCGTCACCAGCGGCAGCGACGACGTGATCGAGCAGATCACCAAGCATCTGAACCGCCTGATCGAAGTGGTCAAGGTGGTGGACCTCACCGAAGGTCGCTACATCGAGCGCGAGCTGATGCTGATCAAGGTGAGGGCGGTCGGCAAGGAGCGCGAAGAAATGAAGCGCACCGCCGACATCTTCCGCGGCCACATCATCGATGTGACTGAGAAGACCTACACCATCGAGCTGACCGGCGATGCCTCGAAGCTGGATGCCTTCATCGATGCGATCGACCGCGCCTCCATTCTGGAGACGGTCCGCACCGGCACCAGCGGCATCGGCCGCGGTGAGCGGATCCTGCGCGTCTGAGCGCGGTCGCCCCGTCTTTTCATCCCCATTTTTGATTTTTTGCCCCGGCCAACAGCCGCAGAACCCCTGGAGAACCCACCATGAACGTCTACTACGACAAGGACGCTGACCTGAGCCTGATCAAGGGCAAGAACGTCACCATCATCGGTTATGGCTCACAAGGCCATGCCCATGCACAGAACCTGAACGAAAGCGGTGTGAAGGTCACCGTGGGTCTGCGTCGGGGCGGCGCTTCCTGGTCCAAGGCGGAAGGCGCCGGCCTGAAGGTCGCCGAGATCGCCGATGCGGTGAAGTCGGCCGACGTGGTCATGATCCTGCTGCCGGACGAGCAGATTGCCGACGTCTACAAGAAGGACGTGGAGCCCCACATCAAGGCCGGCGCCTCGCTGGCATTTGCCCACGGCTTCAACGTGCACTACGGCCAGGTGCAGCCGCGTGAAGACCTGGACGTGTGGATGGTGGCGCCCAAGGCCCCGGGCCACACCGTGCGCAACACCTACAAGCAGGGCGGCGGCGTGCCGCACCTGATCGCCGTCTATGCCGACAAGACCGGCAAGGCACGTGATCTGGCCCTGAGCTACGCGGCTGCCAACGGCGGCGGCAAGGCCGGCATCATCCAGACCAGCTTCCGCGAAGAAACCGAAACCGACCTGTTCGGCGAACAGGCCGTGCTGTGCGGCGGCGCCGTCGAGCTGATCAAGGCCGGTTTCGAGACGCTGACGGAAGCCGGCTACGCGCCCGAGATGGCCTACTTCGAGTGCCTGCACGAACTGAAGCTGATCGTGGACCTGATCTACGAAGGCGGCATCGGCAACATGAACTACTCCATCTCCAACAATGCGGAGTATGGCGAGTACGTGACCGGCCCCCGCGTCGTGACGGCCGCCACCAAGGAAGCCATGCGTCAGTGCCTGAAGGACATCCAGACCGGTGAATACGCCAAGAGCTTCATCCTGGAAAACAAGGCCGGCGCACCGACGCTGATCAGCCGCCGCCGCCTGACCGCCGAGCACCCGATCGAGCAGGTCGGCGAGCAACTGCGCGCCATGATGCCCTGGATCAAGGCCAACAAGCTGGTCGACAAGAGCAAGAACTAACGCCCGGCTTCCGGGTGTTTCCGGGGTGTAACCTCGGTCAAAAGCCGCGCTGGGCTGGGCCTTGCGCGGCTTTTCCTTTGGGGCGCTGAGTTATCCTTCGGGCCCATGAATGCATCCCAAAACAACAAGGTGGATCTGCTGGACGAGGAGGAGGAGGCGGATGCCGAGATCCTCGATCTGCCGCGCCGCCGTCGCAAGGGCATCTACATCCTGCCCAACCTGTTTACCCTGGCCGCGCTCTTCAGCGGCTTCTACGCTATCGTGATGGCCATCAGCGGCCGTTTCGAGCAGTCCGCCTACGGCATCTTCGCGGCGATGGTGCTGGACAGTCTCGATGGCCGCGTGGCCCGGATGACCAACACCCAGAGCACCTTCGGCGAGCAGATGGACAGCCTCTCCGACATGGTCTCCTTCGGCGCCGCGCCCGCGCTGATCATGTATTCCTGGGCGCTGCAGGGCCTGGGCAAATGGGGCTGGTTCGCCGCCTTTGTCTACATTGCCGGGGCCGCGCTGCGTCTGGCCCGCTTCAACACCAACCTGGGCGTGGTGGACCGACGCTTCTTCCAGGGGGTGCCGAGTCCCGCGGCTGCTGCACTGGTGGTCGGGTTCATCTGGGTGATGGACGATGCCGGCTACAAGCTGGTCTATCAGGACCCGGTGCTGGCGTGGGTGGCCTTCGGCTTCACCGTCTATGCCGGCCTGACGATGGTGACCAACGCGCCGTTCTACAGCTTCAAGGACATCAGTTTCAAACGCTCGGTGCCATTCATCGTGATCGTGGCGATTGCGCTGGCCATTGCGGTGATCAACATCCATCCGCCGTCGGTGCTGTTTGCGGTGTTCTGCCTGTACGGCATCTCTGGCTACGTGGTCTACGCGATCAAACGGGCCAAAGGCAAGCCGGTGAGCGTGATCGCCACCTCCACCGATGAGCCTGATGAAGCCGGCCTTCATCGCTGACGAAGGCTGAAAAGGGCGCCCAGGCCGCATCGGCGTTGACGCCTGTCGGCCGGCGCCTCTATATTCAGTGCTTATGACGTTCTCTGCACACATTGCGCTGCTACTACGAGGCGACCTCCGGGTTCGCTAGATCGCGCACGTCCCTGCACCACAGACGTCTCCCCCAGATCAACGGCCCGAATGCAACCCGCAGCGGGCCGTTGTTCATTTCCAAAGGCTGCGAGTTGCGACCCTGAACCCCAGGAACGCTCATGCTCAAGCAACCGCACCTCAAGTACCGCGCCTTTGCCCCCATCCAACTTCCGGATCGCCGCTGGCCCAGCGCGCAGATCACGAAGGCGCCGCTGTGGCTGAGCACCGACCTGCGGGACGGCAACCAGGCCCTGATCGAGCCGATGGATCCGGAGCGCAAGCTGCGCATGTTCCAGATGCTGGGGCGCATGGGCTACAAGGAGATCGAGGTCGGTTTCCCGCCCGCCAGCCAGACCGACTTCGACTTCGTCCGCATGCTCATCGAGCAGGGCCACATCCCGGATGACGTCACCATCCAGGTGCTGACGCAGGCGCGTCAGCCGCTGATCGAGCGGACTTTTGAATCCCTCAAGGGCGCCAAGCGGGCGGTGGTCCACCTCTACAACGCGGTGGCGCCGGTGATGCGCCGGGTGGTGCTGGGCATGGACGAAGACCAGATCGTGGATCTGGCCGTGACCCACACCCGGATGATTCGCGAGCTGGTGGCGGCACATCCGGAGACCGAATTCGGCTACGAATATTCGCCGGAGATGTTCTCCAACACCGAGCTGGAATTCTCCAAGCGGGTGGTGGACGCCGTCACCGAAGCCTGGGGCGCGACGCCTGAGCGCAAGGTGATCATCAACCTGCCGACCACCGTCGAGAACGCCACGCCCAACTGCTTCGCCGACATGATCGAGTGGATGGTCCGCAACATCGAGCGACGCGACAGCGTGATCCTGTCGGTGCATCCGCACAACGACCGCGGCACCGGCACCGCCGCGGCCGAGCTGGCCCTGATGGCCGGCGCGGACCGGGTGGAAGGCTGCCTCTTTGGCAACGGCGAGCGCACCGGCAACCTCGACCTGGTGAATGTGGCGCTCAACCTCTATACCCAGGGCGTGCATCCGAATCTCGACTTCTCGGACATCGACGACATCCGCCGCTGCGTCGAGCATTGCAACCAGCTGCCGGTGCATCCGCGCCATCCGTATGTGGGCGAGCTGGTCTACACCTCCTTCTCGGGCTCCCACCAGGACGCCATCAAGAAGGCCTTCTCCGTCCGCAAGGAAGGCGAAGTCTGGGAGATCCCCTACCTGCCCGTCGACCCCAAGGACATCGGCCGCACCTACGAGGCCGTCATCCGGGTCAACAGCCAGTCCGGCAAGGGCGGCATCTCGTATCTGCTGGAGGCGGAATACGGCATCGAACTGCCGCGTCGTCTGCAGATCGAGTTCAGCCAGATCGTTCAGCAGGTGATGGACACCAACGGCAAGGAACTGGGCGCCGCCGACCTCTGGCAGATCTTCGACCGTGAATACGGCGTCAAGCAGGCCCCGGCGCTGCAGCCGCAGATCGGCATCACCGAAGATGGCCAGACCCAGGTGACGGCACAGGCCGACCTGTGCGTGCGCATGGTCAAGGTGCAAGGGCAGGGCAAGGGCCCGATCGACGCCTTTGTCGAAGGCCTGAACCGGGTTCTGCAGACCCAGGTGCGGGTGCTGGACTACCATGAGCATGCCTTGGGCAGCGGTGCCGATGCACAGGCGGTCGCCTATCTGGAACTGCGGGTGGGCGAGCACACGCTGTTCGGCGTGGGCATGGATGGCAACATTGCATCGGCCTCGCTCAAGGCGATCGTCTCCGGCCTGCGCCGGGCGGCGCAGCGCGGCCAGCTCAAGCTGGTGCGCCTGCAGGCCGCCTGACCGCGGCCTGAACGCAGCCCAGTGGCGGCCAACGCCGAGCCAGCCAGTCAGCCAGGAAGCCCGACATGTCCACATCGCAACTGATCATCTTCGACACCACCCTGCGCGACGGTGAACAATCGCCCGGAGCGTCCATGACCAAGGACGAAAAGCTGCGTATCGCGCGGCAACTCGAGCGGTTGAAGGTGGACGTGATCGAGGCCGGCTTCGCCGCGGCCAGCCAGGGCGACTTCGAGGCGGTGCGCGCCATCGCCGACACCATCCGCGAGAGCACGGTCTGCTCGCTGGCCCGGGCGAACGACCGGGACATCAGCCGGGCGGCCGAAGCGCTCAAGGGCGCGGCCCGGTCGCGCATCCACACCTTCATCGCCACCAGCGAACTCCACATGGAGAAGAAGCTGCGCATGACGCGGGAGCAGGTGCTGGAGCAGGCCATCCAGGCGGTGCGCTTCGCCCGCAACCTGACGGACGACATCGAGTTCTCGCCCGAGGACGGCTACCGCTCCGACCCGGTCTTCCTGGCCCAGGTGGTGGAAGCGGTGATCCGCGAGGGCGCCCGCACCATCAACATTCCGATGACACCGTTGGCTACGCCATTCCGGAGCTCTACGGCAACTTCATCCGGGAATTGCGGGAGCGGGTGCCCAATTCCGACCAGGCGATCTGGAGCGTGCACTGCCACAACGACCTGGGCATGGCCGTGGCCAATTCGCTGGCCGGTGTGAAGATCGGCGGCGCCCGGCAGGTGGAATGCACCATCAACGGCCTGGGCGAGCGGGCGGGCAACTGCTCGCTGGAAGAGGTGGTGATGGCGGTGAAGACCCGCCGCGATTACTTCGGCCTGGACGTGCGGGTGGACCCCTCACAGATCGTACCGGCCTCCCGCATGGTGTCCCAGACCACCGGCTTCGTGGTGCAGCCCAACAAGGCGGTGGTCGGGGCCAATGCCTTCGCCCATGCCTCCGGCATCCACCAGGACGGCGTGCTCAAGGCCCGGGATACCTACGAAATCATGCGGGCGGAAGACGTGGGCTGGTCCGCCAACAAGATCGTGCTGGGCAAGCTGTCCGGCCGCAATGCCTTCAAGCAGCGGCTGCAGGAACTGGGCGTGGAACTGGGCTCGGAAGCCGAGATCAACGCCGCTTTCCAGCGGTTCAAGGATCTGGCCGACCGCAAGGCGGAGATCTTCGACGAAGACATCCTCGCGCTGGTGATGGACGAATCGGCCGCCCATGAGCAGGAGCGCTACCGGCTCGTGGCCCTGGCGCAGCGGTCGGAAACGGGGGAGCGGCCGCACGCCCAGGTCGTCTTCTCAGACGCCGATCAGGAGTTGCGTACCGAGAGCGACGGCAACGGCCCGGTCGACGCCGTTCTCAGAGCGATCGAGACAAAAGTGCAAAGTGGTGCCGAATTGGTGCTGTATTCGGTGAACGCAATCACCAGCGGAAGCACAGAATCACAGGGTGAAGTCACGGTGCGTTTGCAGCATGCCGGGCGAGTGGTGAACGGGGTCGGGGCAGATCCTGATATCGTCGTCGCTTCCGCCAAAGCATATTTGAGTGCATTGAACAAGTTGCAAAGCAGGACGGAACGGGTCGCGGCCCAGGGCTGAAACAGTCGAGGATTCTTCACTTTAAGAGCGTGAAGTAAGTCCTTGATCTTGCCGGTCTTTCTGCGATCCTCTAAACTCAGGCCCGACTGATCTGGGGACCGGATTGAAGACCATAGCGACATTGCTGTCTGGTGCCGCGCTGAGCGGAGTGCTACTGCTGGCGGGTACTGGCGTCATGCTGCTGCCTGTTCAGACGGCGGAGGCGGCGACGTCTTCCAAAGCCGGCACCAAGACCTCCAAGACTTCCAGCAAGACCACAGCCACGCGCAAGGCCAAGCCGGCGCCGCGTTCGCCCCGCAAGGTTGCCGCTCGTGCGGCCGCCCGCGAAGTGGCGGTGGTCGTGCCCCCCAAACCGTCCTTCGGCCAGATGTATGGCCTGCATGACACGGAAGATCCGCTGGATCTGAAATCCAGTGTCGCGCTGGTGCTGGACCAGGACACCAACGAAGTCCTGTTCTCCAAGAATCCGCAGGCCGTGCTGCCCATCGCCTCCATCACCAAGCTGATGACGGCGCTGCTGGTGGTGGAAGCCAAGCAGGACCTGGACGAAAAGATCACCATCACCGACGACGACAAGGACACCGAGAAGTTCACCTCCTCGCGTCTGGCCGTCGGCACCACGCTGACCCGCGGCGAACTGCTGCATCTGGCGCTGATGTCCTCGGAGAACCGGGCGGCACATGCGCTCGGACGCAACTATCCCGGTGGCCTCGAGACCTTCGTGGCGGCGATGAACACCAAGGCCCAGCTGCTGGGCATGGGCGACACCCACTATGTGGAACCCACCGGGCTCTCCAGCCGCAACCAGTCCAGCGCCCGCGACCTGGCGGTGCTGGTCAAGACGGCCCATCAGTTCCCGTTGATTCGCGAGCTGTCCACCTCGCCGGAATACACCGTGGCCCTGGGCCGCCGTCAGGTGCGTTTTGGCACCACCAACGGCCTGGTGCGCAAATCGGATTGGGACATCGGCCTGCAGAAGACCGGTTTCATCAACGAAGCGGGTCAGTGCCTCGTGATGCAGGCCCAGATGGCCGGTCGCAAGCTGATCATGGTGTTCCTGGATTCGGCCGGCAAGTATTCCCGCATCGGCGACGCCGAACGGGTGCGCAAGTGGCTGCTCGGCACCACCTCGCCGATCGGCGGTCCGGCCTCGGCCCTGACCGCAGCGACGGCCGCGACGGCCGTCCCGACAGCCCTTCCGACGGCGACGGCGGCGGTGCTGACCCCGGCAGTCAAATAAGACACGCCGGCAGCGGTCTCATCCGCCTTCCACACACAGCGGGCTTCGGCCCGCTTTGTTTTTGTCGGGCATGATGCTTGCACTACCCGGCCCAGACACAGGAGTCCCCAATGAAAACGATCGATGAAATGCTGAGTCTGGACCTGCTGACCGCCGAGCAACATCAGCAGATCGGCCTGTGGATTGCGGAGGCGGATTCGCCCGAAGCGATTCTTCAGATGCCCAGCGAGCTGTGGCAGGCGGTGGAGCGCGCCAGCGAGATCATGGGGGTGGATGCCGACCTGCTGCGGCCCCCGGCGCTGGATGCCGGCGGGCTGGTGACGGGCTGAGCGCCCGCCCGGCGGCTCAGCCGCGGAAACCCAGCGCCGCGGAAATCCTCGACGCCGTCTCCTTGAGCTTGGGCATCCAGGCCTCTTCCAGCCGGTCCGCCGGCGCGGAGATGGACAGCCCGGCCACCAGCTTGCCCTGGTCGTCGTAGATGCCGGCGGCCATGCAGCGCACGCCCAGCTCCAGCTCTTCGTCGTCCCGCGCCACGCCGCGCTGGCGCACCAGCGCCATTTCGCGCTCCAGCAGCGCCACGTCAGTCAGGCTGTTGCGGGTGTGGCCGCTCAGGCCGGTGCGGGTGGCGTAGGCACGCACCCGCTGAGGATCGTCGCTGGCCAGGAAGAGCTTGCCGACCGACGTCAGGTGCAGCGGCGCACGGCCGCCGACCGCCCGCACGACCTGCATGCCGGAGCGCTCGCTGTAGGTGCGCTCGATGTAGACGATTTCGTCCCCCTGCCGCACCGACAGGTTGACCGGTTGATGGGTGAGCTTGTGCAACTCGCGCATCGGGCCGATGGCGGCCTCGCGCACGTCCAGCCGCGCCTTGACCAGGTTGCCCAGTTCCAGCAGGCGCCATGCCCAGCCGGTAGCTGCCGGCTTCCGGGCGGTCCACGAAGCGGCCCAGGGCCAGGTCGTTCAGGATGCGGTGAGCGGTGGAAGGATGAAGACCGGTGGTTTCGCTGATGACTTTCAGCGAAACCGGATCCTGATGCTGGGCCAGGACGTCCAGCAGGGAGAACATCCGCTCCAGCACCTGGATGGCGGGGGTCTGCAGCTCCTTGGATTTCATGCGGCCATTGTGAAGGATTTCCCTCCGGTTGCGCATGGCGAAAACTAGGGCCACGGCTCCAGCGTCGTTTCCGCCCATCAGTGGGGCGGACGCCTTGCGGGTTATCGCATGACGGAACGGGCGGCGGTCAGGCCGCTCATGACCGCGCCTTCCAGCGTGGCCGGGTAAGGGCCGTCCAGGTAATCCCCGGCCGCGACCAGCCCCCGGTAGCAGGGCGGCTGGCGGACGCTGCAGGCCCGGGGGTGCAGGCGAAGGTGGCCCGCTTCTCACTGAGCACGCGATGCAGGCGCGGCGCCGACTGCCAGGTCAACACCCGGCGCGCCTGCGCCAGTGTGGCCTCGGCTGCGGCGTCCAGTCCACGGTCCACCCAGGGCGCCGCGCCGCTGATCACGAAGCTGAAGAGGCCGGGACGATGCGCCAGCTGGCCGAGGTCGAACGCGAATTGCGCGGGCTCGTCGGCGGACTCGTGCAGCGCCACCATCGGTGCGGGCAGCGCGGACCCCCGGACTCTCGAGGTAGACGGTGATGATCGGCTGGAATTCGAAGGCGGCGGTGCGGGCGCTCCAGTCCGGCACCAGCGCCTGGGTCAGGCGCGCGGCTTCCACGGAGCTGGTGGCCAGGACCACGGCATCGGCCGTCAGCGGGGTGTCGCTACCGGTCTGGAGCATCCATCCGCTGGACGATCGCTCAAGGGCCTGGACCCGCGTGTGACGGATCTCGGCGCCTCGTGCCAGCAGATGAGCCCGCGCCGGTTCCGGCAGCAGGGCGCTCAGGCCCTGGCTCGGCAGCAGCAGATCCGCGCTGCCGGGGCCGCTGAAGAGGGCGTCCTTGAGGACCCGCAGAAACACCTGGCCGCTGGCTTGGGCGGCAGGGGTATTGAGGGCTGCGACGCACAGCGGATCAATCAAATCCTCGCGGACCCGTCGAGGGAGGGCGCGGGTCAGCGCCGCAACGCTCAATGACGGGTTGCAGCGAAAGCCGGTGGCCATCCAGCGGCTGCTGTGCAGCAGGAACCCCAGCCGGTCGGACCAGGACCAGGCGCTGCAGGCCAGCACGCCGCGGGTGAAGGCCAGCCACGGCGGACCGCCGGGCAACGTCAGCGTCTCCCGGTCCGGATACCGCAGCCGCAGCCGGGTGCGCAGCAGCGCCTGTGACGGGTCCACGCCGACGCGGCGCATCAGCGCCAGGCTCCGGGTGTAGGCGCCGATGAGGATGTGCTGGCCGTTGTCCAGCGCGTCCGGGCCGTCGCCCAGGCTGCGCGCGCGGCCGCCCAGGCGCGGCGCCATCTCGATCAGCGTGACCCGCGCGCCCGAGGTCGCTCGCCTCGACCGCTGCCGCCAGGCCCGCCCAGCCGCTGCCGATGACGGCGACGTGTCGTGCGGGCCCCGGCGCTGCGTTCCCGCTCACCGGCCGCGCCAGTTGGTCCGCATCGCGATCCAGAGCTTGCGCACCGGCGTCAGCGAGATCCGCTGATGCAGCACCTGGAAGTTCTCCGCCTCGATCTCCCGCAGCAGCGTGCGGTAGATGTTGGCCATCATCAGGCCCGGCTTCTGCGCCTTGCGGTCTTCATCGGCCAGCAGGCTGAAGGCTTCGTCATAGAGCGCATGGGCGGCGCGCTGCCTGGAACTTCATCAGGGCGGTGAAGCGCTCGCTGTAGCCCCAGGGCGCTTCGCGCTTGAGAATCTCATGCGCCTTCACATCGAACTGCTGCAGCTCCGACACCGGCAGGTAGATCCGGCCACGGCGGGCATCGTCGCCCACATCCCGGATGATGTTGGTCAGCTGCATCGCCAGCCCCAGCTTGTGGGCGTAGTCCACCGTGCTGGCGGCGCGGCGGCCAAAGATGCCCGACGCCACTTCCCCCCACCACCCCGGCCACCAGATGGCAGTAACGCTGCAGGCCGGCGAAGTCCAGATAGCGGGTCTGGTCCAGGTCCATCTGGCAGCCGTCGATCACTGCCAGGCAGTGCTCGGCGCGGATGTCGTAGTCGGCGCAGTGCGGCATCAGCGCCTTCATCGCCGGATGCTGCGGCTGCCCGGCAAAGGCGCCCATCACTTCCTTGCGCCACCAGGCCAGCTTGGTCGCGGCCACGCCAGGGTCGGAGACTTCATCCACCACGTCGTCCACCTCGCGGCAGAAGGCATAGAAGGCGGTGATCGCCGCGCGGCGGGGCGGCGGCAGGAACAGAAAGGCGTAATAAAAGCTCGAGCCGCTCTGGGCGGCTTTCTGTTGGACGTACTGTTCAGGCGTGGACGGGGCAGTGGGCGCGTTCATGGGGTGATCTCCGGATGCCGCGTGCCTGCCTGCGTCACAGGGGCACGCATGCGCAGGGCCGCCCACAGCAGCGCCGGCGCGTCCGAAGCGCGCAGGCGGGGGCGTTGCACCAGGGCAGCAAAGTGCATGGCTTCCAGTTTCTGAAGAATTCGCAGGCCGCCTTGTACCACCAAGCGCAGCTCCCAACCGGCGCGTCCGGGTAGTTGGAAGACCAGCGGCGCCCCTTCCTGCATGAGGGTGCGGGCCCAGCCGCACAGATCTGCAATCAAGGCGCGGGCCGCCGGGCTGTCTTGCAGCGCCAACAGTTGCTGTCCCTGGAGGCCATGACGCTGCAGATCGGACTCGGGGGCATACACCCGGCCGCGCGGGCCGTCGATGGTGAAGTCCTGCCAGAAGTTGATCAGCTGCAGCGCGCTGCAGATGGCGTCCGACCGGGCCAGGGCCACTGGGTCGTTCAGCCCGTAGAGATGCAGCAGCAGCCGTCCCACCGGATTGGCGGAGCGGCGGCAGTAGTCCAGCAGCTCGGGCCGGTCGGCGTAGGACGCCTTGACCAGGTCCTGCTCGAAGGCATCGAGCAGGTCCTCCAGCAACGGCACCGGCAGCCGGTGTTCGACCAGCGCCACACGCAGGGCGCGGAACACTGTACGCTCCCAGCGGGGCGACGGCGCCCGACCGGCCGCCACGGCGCGCAGGTCGGCCCGGTAGGCCGACAGGTCCGCCAGCCGTTCGGCCGCGCTCGCATCGCCCTCGTCGGCCAGGTCGTCGGCCGTGCGGGCGAAGTGGTAGATGGCGGTGATCGGCGGCCGCAACGCAGGCGGACACAGCCAGGACGCCACCGGAAAGTTTTCGTAGTGCTCTATGCTCACGGGCCGGATTGTCCGCGACCCTGGCGGGTCCGGCAGCACCGGAGAGGGGGCACGACTGTCTGAGCAGGCGTTTGACACTTGGATACCCTCTGAATACATTACTGACCGGTCAGTCAGTTACTGCTTGCGGCGGCTCCTTGGGCGCCGCTTTCACGTCGAGGTGCTTCATGCCCCATGAGTTTCTTGTGTCGTCGGGTTCGCGGCTGTTGAGCCGGGTGTTGCTGTCCCTGCCCGTGGTGGCGCTGGTCGCCTGCGGCCAGCATGAACAGCCCCCCGAACCCGATCGCTATGTGCGCACCCAGGTGCTGACCGCGCAGTCGGCCGGCATGCAGCGCGAATATGCGGCGGAAGTGCGGGCCCGCGTGGAGTCGCGGCTGTCGTTCCGTGTGGGCGGCAAGCTGCTGGAGCGCAAGGTGGACCTGGGCTCGGTGGTGAAGCCGGGGCAGGTGCTGGCGCGCCTGGACAGTCAGGATCTGGTGCTGGCGCAGGAAGCGGCCAAAGCCTCGGTGCTGGCCGCAAAGGTCAATCGCGACCAGCTGGGGGCCGACTACCGCCGCTATATCGACCTGCATCGCCAGGGGTTCATCAGCGCCGCCGAACTCGACCGCCGCGACGCCGCCTTCAAGGCCGCGCAGGCGCAGTATGAACAGGCCCGCGCCCAGTCCGATGTGCAGCGCAACCAATCCCAGTATTCCGCGCTGGTGGCCGATGCCGCCGGTGTCGTGACCGGTGTGGATGCCGAACCCGGCATGGTGGTGGCCGCCGGCACCCCGATCGTGCGGGTGGCCAATGACGGCCCGCGGGACATCGTCTTTTCCGTTCCCGAAGACCAGGTGCCGCTGGTGCGCGCCGCTGCGGCCCAGCCCGGCGGCCTGAGCGTGCGGCTGTGGACCGACGCCAAGGACACGCCGCGCCCGATCGAATTGCGTGAACTGGCGGCCTCGGCCGATCCGGTGACCCGCACCTTCCTGGCCAAGGCGGAACTCAAGGGGAGCGACGTGCGCCTGGGCCAGACGGCCACGGTGGTGCTGACCGGCACGCAGGCCGACCAGGCCATCAAGCTGCCGCTGAGCGCCGTGGCCGAGATCCAGGGCCGCAGCGCTGTCCTGCTGCTGGACGGCAAGACGATGACGGTGCAGCCGCGTCCGGTGCAGGTCGTTGGCGCCGAAGGCAATGATCTGATCGTGCAGGGACTGACGCCCGGCATGGAAGTGGTGACGGCCGGCGCCCATGTGCTGACGCCGGGCCAGAAGGTCAAGCGTTTCCGTCCGCCCGGCCCGCCGGCGGAAGGTACGTCGCCGACGGCCGCCGCGCCCACCGCTTCGGCGGTGCCCGTGGCCGGCGCTTCGTCGCAGCGCTGATCGGAGCCGTCCCATGAGCAACCCGAGCCGCGCCGGATTCAACCTCTCGCGCTGGGCGCTGGAGCATGCCCCGCTGACGCGCTACCTGATGGTGGTGCTGATGATCCTGGGCTTTGCCGCCTACTTCCAGCTGGGGCAGGATGAGGATCCGCCCTTCACCTTCCGCGCCATGGTGGTGCAGGCCTACTGGCCGGGCGCCACGCCGCAGCAGATGGCCGAGCAGGTGACCGACAAGATCGAACGCACCCTGCAGGAAGTGCCACATGCGGACAAGATCCGCAGCTACACCAAACCCGGTGAATCGCTGACCATCTTCCAGGTGAAGGACAGCACCTCCCCGGGCGAGGTGCCCAACCTCTGGTACACCGTCCGCAAGAAGATCGGCGACATGCGGGCCACGCTGCCGCAAGGCGTGCTCGGCCCCTTCTTCAACGATGAGTTCGGGGATGTCTACGGCTCCATCTTTGCGCTGAATTCCGACGGCGGCTTCAGCATGGAAGAACTGCGGCAGCAGGCGGAAGCGGTGCGCTCCGAACTGCTGCGCCTGCCGGACGTCGCCAAGGTGGATCTGTTCGGCGTGCAGGCCGAAAAGCTGTACGTCG
Source organism: Lampris megalopsis (assembly GCA_022114975.2). Lineage (NCBI taxonomy): Eukaryota > Metazoa > Chordata > Actinopteri > Lampriformes > Lampridae > Lampris > Lampris megalopsis. The sequence goes on from JAJHIY020000885.1 coordinate 19,199, forward strand.
AAATCTCGCAGAAGCGTCTCGCCGAACTGGGCCTGGACTTCAACCAGGTCGTCGCGCAGCTCAATGCGCAGAACGCGGTGGAGAGCGCCGGCGTGATGGATGCCGGCACCAGCAAGGTCGAGATCCGTGTCGAGGGCCAGCTCAATTCGGTGCAGGCGCTCAACGAGTTCCCGATCCGCGGCGTCAACACCACCACCGGCGTGGCCAGCAGCCTGCGACTGGGCGACATCGCCACGGTGCGCCGCGGCTTCGTCGATCCGGCGTCCACCATGGTCCGTTACCAGGGCCATCAGGTGGTGGCGATGGGCGTGTCGATGGGCAAGGGCGGCGACATCATCGCCCTGGGCAAGGCCCTGAAGAAGGCCACCCAACGCATCCAGAAAACCCTGCCGGCCGGCATGTCGCTGGCGCAGATCCAGGACCAGCCGCAGGCGGTCAAGACCTCGGTGGGCGAGTTCGTGCACGTGCTGATCGAAGCCGTGGTGGTGGTGCTGGGCGTGAGCTTCATCAGCCTGGGTCTGCACACCAAGCCGCTGCGCATCGACGTGTGGCCGGGCCTGGTGGTGGGCATCACCATTCCGCTGGTGCTGGCGATTACCTTTGTGGTGATGTATTACGCCGGGGTGGGGCTGCACAAGATCTCGCTGGGCTCGCTGATCATCGCGCTGGGCCTGCTGGTGGACGACGCCATCATTGCGGTGGAAATGATGGTCCGCAAGCTGGAAGAGGGCTACGACAAGATGCATGCGGCCACGTATGCCTATGACGTGACCGCCAAGCCGATGCTGACCGGCACGCTGATCACCGCGGTGGGTTTCCTGCCGATCGGCCTGGCCAAGTCGACTGTGGGTGAATACACCTTCGCCATCTTCGCGGTGACCGCCGCGGCGCTGGTGATCTCCTGGTTCGTGTCGGTCTACTTCGTGCCTTACCTCGGCGCGTTGCTGCTCAAGACCCGCGCCGGGCACGAGGGTGAATCGCACGAGGTCTTCGACACGCCGTTCTACACACGATTCCGCCGTGTGGTGGCCTGGTGCGTGCATCACCGCTGGAAGACCATTGCCACGACCATCCTGGTGTTCGTGCTGGGCCTGGTCGGCATGGGCAAGGTGCAGCAGCAGTTCTTCCCCGACTCCAGCCGCCCGGAAATCCTGGTGGACCTGTGGCTGCCGGAAGGCGCCACCATCGAGGAAAGCCATGCGGTGGCCAAGCGCTTCGAGGCCCGCATGATGAAGGACCCGCTGGTGGGCAGCATCACCACCTGGGTCGGCTCCGGCGTGCCGCGTTTCTATCTGCCGCTGGACCAGATCCTGCCCAACTCCAATGTGAGTCAGGCCATCATCCTGCCCAAGTCGCTGGCCGACCGGGAAGTGCTGCGCAAGCGCCTGCCGACCCTGCTCGCGTCGGAGTTCTCCGAGGTGCGCGGCCGTGTGAAGCTGCTGCCCAACGGGCCGCCGGTGCCGTATCCGGTGCAGTTCCGCATCGCCGGGGATGATCCGGCCCTGCTGCGTCAGGCGGCGGACAAAGCCAAGGAAGTCATGCGCGGCAATCCCAACATGCTGGGCGTGAATGACGACTGGAACGAAGCCATCAAGGTGCTGCACCTGGATGTGGATCAGGACAAGGCGCGTGCCCTGGGCGTGACCAGCCAGGGCATTTCGCAGGCGGTGCGCCTGCTGCTGACCGGCAACACCGTCGGCCAGTACCGGGAAGCGGACCGGCTGATCGACATCGTGCTGCGCCAGCCGGTGGCCGAACGCGACACGCTGACCAAGCTGGCCAATGCCTACGTGACCACCGCCTCCGGCCGTGCGGTCCCGCTGACGCAGGTGGCCAAGCCGCGCCTGAGCTGGGAGCCGGGCGTGATGCATCGGGAAGGGCGCCAGTACGCCATCACGGTGCAGGGCGACGTGATCGAAGGCCTGCAGGGCGCCACGGTGACCGACCAGGTCTGGCCGAAGATCCGTGACATCGGCAAGGAGCTGCCGCCCGGCTACAACATCACCATCGCCGGGGCGGTGGAGGAAAGCAGCAAGGGCACCGGCTCGATCGCCGCCGGCGTGCCGATCATGCTGTTCATCACCTTCACCCTGCTGATGCTGCAGCTGCACAGCTTCTCCCGCGCCATGCTGGCCTTCCTGACCGGCTTCCTCGGCATCGCCGGAGTCTCCGCCGCGCTGCTGCTGCTGAACCGGCCGTTCGGTTTCGTGGCGCTGCTGGGGGTGATCGCGCTGATGGGCATGATCCAGCGGAACTCGGTGATCCTGATCGACCAGATCCAGCAGGACCGCAGCCGCGGCGTGCCGCCGGCGCAGGCCATCGTCGAGTCCGCGGTGCGTCGTCTGCGCCCGATCGCGCTGACCGCGGCCGCCGCCGTGCTGGCCATGGTGCCGCTGTCGCGCAGCGTGTTCTGGGGACCGATGGCGGTGGCCATCATGGGCGGCCTGATCGTCGCCACGGTGCTCACGCTGCTCGCCCTGCCGGCCCTGTATGCGGCCTGGTTCCGGATCGACCGGGACCCTTCCGTCGGCCGCAGCTGACCCCACCCCCGGGCTTACCCGCCCCCGGGGGCGCGGAAACGGCGCTTCTAACGGCTACAATCGCCGGTTTCCCGGATTCAACGCCGGATCATTACCAAGGGGCAGCCGGGGCGCTGCGCTGCCCTTGTTACCCAGCGCGGGTGGCGAAATTGGTAGACGCACCAGGTTTAGGTCCTGACGCCTTCACGGGCGTGCCGGTTCGAGTCCGGCCCCGCGCACCACTCCAACTGTTTCCGAGTCCACTATGGCTGTCACCGTCGAAACTCTCGAAAAGCTCGAACGCCGCATCACGCTCACGCTGGCGGCCGCTGACATCAACAGCGAGGTCGAGGCCCGCCTGAAGAAGCTGGCCCGCACCGTCAAGGCCGACGGCTTCCGTCCCGGCAAGGTGCCGATGTCCTTCGTTGCCCAGCGCTACGGCGCCTCGGTGCAGTACGAAGTGGTCAACGACAAGCTGGGCCAGGCCTTCAGCCAGGCGGCCAACGAGGCCAAGCTGCGCGTGGCCGGCATGCCCCGCATCGAACAGAAGGACGGCGCCGCTGAAGGCGACCTGGCCTTCGACGCCACCTTCGAGGTCTACCCCGAAGTGAAGCTGGGCGACCTGGCTGAAGCCACCGTCGAGCGCGTCTCCGCCGAAGTCACCGAAGAAGCCATCGACAAGACCGTCGAGATCCTGCGCAAGCAGCGTCGCAGCTTCGCCCAGCGCGCTGCCGCCGATGTGGCTGCCGATGGCGACCGCGTCACCATCGACTTCGAAGGCAAGATCGACGGCGAACCTTTCGCCGGCGGCAAGGCCGATGGCTTCCAGTTCCTGCTGGGCGAAGGCCAGATGCTCGAAGCCTTCGAAAAGGCCGTGCGCGGCATGAAGTCGGGCGAATCCAAGACCTTCCCGCTGGCCTTCCCCGAGGACTACCACGGCAAGGAAGTGGCCGGCAAGGAAGCCGACTTCCTGGTGACGGTCAAGAAGATCGAAGCCCAGCACCTGCCGGAAGTGAACGAATCGTTCGCCAAGGCCCTGGGCATCAAGGAAGGCACCGTCGAAGCCCTGCGCGCCGACATCAAGAAGAACCTCGAGCGTGAAGTGAAGTTCCGCGTGCTGGCCCGCAACAAGGCCGCCGCCATGGACGCACTGGTCGCCAAGGCCGAGCTGGATGTGCCCAACGCCCTGGTCGAAGGCGAAGCCGAGCGCATGGTCGGCAATGCCCGCGAAGACCTGAAGAAGCGTGGTGTGAAGGACGCCGACAAGGCCCCGATCCCCGTTGAGCTGTTCAAGGACCAGGCTGAAAAGCGTGTCCGCCTGGGCCTGGTCGTGGCCGAGCTGGTGCGTTCGAACAACCTGCAAGCCAAGCCCGAGCAGCTGCAGGCCCACATCGAAGAGATCTCGCAGAGCTACGAGAAGCCGGCGGAAGTCGTGCGCTGGTACCTGTCGGACCGCGAGCGCATGGCTGAAGTCGAGGCCGTCGTCATCGAAAACAACGTCACCGATTTCGTCCTGGGCAAGGCCAAGGTCGAAGACAAGCAGGTGCCGTTTGACGAGCTGATGGCCAACGCCTGATCGCCGTTCCGGGTCCTCCCGCCTGAAGGCGCCGCGCCGCGAGGCCGGCGCCTTTGTTTTTCGCGGAGTCACCCCCATGTAGGTCAGTCCTGCGCCTCAGGGCAGGGACTTGCGTCGCGGGACATAATGAGTCACGTGACGCCAACCACAACAGAGGATTTCATGAGCGCTCTGGAAACTAGCAACCTGGGCATGGTGCCCATCGTCATCGAACAGTCGGGCCGCGGTGAGCGCGCCTATGACATCTACAGCCGGCTGCTGCGCGAGCGCATCGTCTTCCTGGTGGGCCCCGTCAACGACGCGGTGGCCAACCTCGTGGTGGCCCAGCTGCTGTTCCTGGAGAGCGAGAACCCGGACAAGGAAATCTCGCTGTACATCAACTCCCCGGGCGGCAGCGTCTCGGCCGGCATGTCGATCTACGACACCATGCAGTTCATCAAGCCGCAAGTGTCGACCCTGTGCATGGGCATGGCCGCCAGCATGGGCGCCTTCCTGCTGGCTGCCGGCGCCAAGGGCAAGCGTTTCTCGCTGCCCAATGCCAAGATCATGATTCACCAGCCGCTGGGCGGTGCGCAGGGCCAGGCCACGGACATCGAGATCCACGCCCGTGAGATCCTGAAGACCCGTGAGCAGCTCAACCGCATCCTGGCCGAGCGCACCGGTCAGCCGCTGGAGAAGATCCAGGCGGACACCGAGCGCGACTACTTCATGTCGGCCCCGGAAGCCCAGACCTACGGCTTGGTGGACCAGGTCATCGAAAAGCGCGGCTAATCCCACGCTGCCGCCGTGGGCGGCGGTGTCAGCGAACGGAGGGCGAACCCGCCCCGCGCGTCGCCGACTCACCCCCACGGCAGGCCTTGGCGGGCCTTTTCAGGCGCCTCCACGGCCTGGCCGGGGCCTCCAGGGCCCGCCCGGCACCACGGATTGCCCAGGACCGTAACTAAGCCACCTTAGGGGCTTTTATCCCCTCGCAGACGGTCCCGGCAATTGAACTATCATCAATGCAGGCACAACGCCTGTATCTAGCAGCACTCCCATGGCCGAGAAAAAAGGCAACTCCAGCGAAAAAGTCTTGTATTGCTCCTTCTGCGGCAAGAGCCAGCATGAGGTGCGGAAGCTGATTGCGGGTCCGACAGTGTTCATCTGTGATGAATGCGTCGAGCTGTGCAACGACATCATCCGCGATGAAGTGCCGGCCGAAGCCGCACCCGGTCGCGCGAGCAAGTCGGACCTGCCGGTGCCCAGCGAGATCAAGACGACGCTGGACCAGTACGTCATCGGCCAGGACGTGGCCAAGCGGACCCTGTCCGTGGCCGTCTACAACCACTACAAGCGGCTGCGGCACGCGGCGGACACCAAGGACGGCGTGGAGCTGTCCAAGAGCAACATCCTGCTGATCGGCCCCACCGGCTCCGGCAAGACGCTGCTGGCGCAGACGCTGGCGCGTGTCCTGAACGTGCCCTTCGTGATGGCGGACGCCACCACGCTGACCGAAGCGGGCTACGTCGGTGAAGATGTGGAAAACATCATTCAGAAGCTGCTGCAGAAGTGCGACTACGACGTGCAAAAGGCTCAGCGCGGCATCGTGTACATTGACGAAATCGACAAGATCAGCCGCAAGGCGGACAACCCCTCCATCACCCGCGACGTGTCGGGCGAGGGGGTCCAGCAGGCCCTGCTGAAGCTGGTGGAAGGCACGATGGCCTCGGTGCCCCCGCAGGGCGGCCGCAAGCATCCCAACCAGGACTTCCTCCAGATCGACACGACCAACATCCTGTTCATCTGCGGCGGCGCCTTCGACGGCCTGGAAAAGGTCATCCAGAACCGCTCCGAGAAGTCGGGCATCGGTTTTGGCGCGGCGGTGAAGAGCAAGAGCGAGAAGAAGGTCGGCGAGCTGTTCCGCGAAGTAGAACCTGGCGACCTGATCAAGTTCGGCCTGATTCCGGAACTGGTCGGCCGTCTGCCGGTCATCGCCACCCTGGGTGAGCTGACCGAAGACGCCCTGGTGCAGATCCTCACCGAACCGCGCAATGCGCTGGTCAAGCAGTATCAGCAGCTGTTCTCGATGGACGGCGTCGAACTGGAGGTGCGTCCTTCCGCGCTGAATGCAGTGGCCCGCAAGGCACTGGCCCGCAAGACGGGCGCGCGGGGCCTGCGTTCCATCGTCGAGCATGCGCTGATCGACACCATGTTCGAACTGCCCTCGCTGGACGGCGTGGCGAAGGTGGTGCTGGACGAGCACAACATTGACGAAGATTCCAAGCCCCTGCTGGTGTATCGCGAGGCCAAGGCCAGCGCTTGACCCCAGTCAAGCCTGTGATGCGGTGTACAGCCAGGATGTTCAACGGTTCCGCCCTGGCAACACAACCTGCTTCAAGCCCTGCTTCAAGCAAGGTTCGCAGATAGGTTAGCTTGTATTTGGCCCCTCAGACCCCAGATGGGTTTGAGAAAGAGAGGTTTTCATGTCCGGTCATCCGATCCTTCCCGCGGAACCCATCACCCTCCCGCTGCTGCCGCTGCGGGATGTCGTGGTGTTCCCGCACATGGTGATCCCGCTGTTTGTGGGTCGCCCCAAGTCCATCAAGGCGCTGGAAGCCGCGATGGAAGCCGGGCGGCAGATCATGCTGGTGGCGCAGAAAGCGGCCGGCAAGGATGAACCCAAACCCGACGACATGTTCGAGATGGGCTGTGTGTCCAGCATCCTGCAGATGCTGAAGCTGCCCGATGGCACGGTGAAGGTGCTGGTGGAAGGCCTGCAGCGCGCCACCACCCAGGCCATCCATGACGGTGAAGAGCACTTCACCGCCGACGTCATGCCCATCCCGCCGGAAGCCGATGAGCAGCCGGAAGTGGAAGCGCTGCGCCGCGCCGTGACGCAGCAGTTTGACCAGTACGTCCAAGCTGAACAAGAAGATCCCGCCGGAAATCCTGACGTCGATCGCCGGGATCGATGATGCCGGCCGTCTGGCTGACACCATCGCCGCGCATCTGCCGCTCAAGCTCGATGCCAAGCAGTCGGTGCTGGACCTGTCCGAAGTGGGCAAGCGTCTGGAGAAGCTGCTCGACCTGCTGGAGCATGAGGTCGACATCCTGCAGGTGGAAAAGCGCATCCGTGGCCGCGTCAAGCGCCAGATGGAGAAGAGCCAGCGCGAGTACTACCTGAACGAGCAGGTCAAGGCCATCCAGAAGGAACTGGGCGACGGCGAAGAAGGCGCCGACCTGGAAGAGCTGGAGAAGAAGATCCAGGCCGCCCGCATGCCCAAGGAGGCACGCAAGAAGGCCGAGGCCGAGCTGAAGAAGCTCAAGCTGATGTCGCCGATGTCCGCCGAAGCCACGGTGGTGCGCAACTACATCGACACCCTGGTCAACCTGCCCTGGAGCAAGAAGACCAAGATCAAGCACGACCTGCCAACGCCGAAGCGGTTCTCAACGAAGACCACTACGGCCTGGACAAGGTCAAGGAACGCATCCTCGAATACCTCGCGGTGCAGCAGCGTGTGGACAAGGTCAAGGCGCCGATCCTGTGCCTGGTCGGCCCTCCGGGCGTCGGCAAGACCTCGCTGGGGCAGTCGGTGGCCCGCGCCACCGGCCGCAAGTTCGTTCGCATGGCGCTGGGCGGCGTGCGGGACGAGGCCGAGATCCGCGGCCACCGCCGTACCTACATCGGCTCGATGCCGGGCAAGGTGCTGCAGAGCCTGTCCAAGGTGGGGACGCGCAATCCGCTGTTCCTGCTGGACGAGATCGACAAGCTGGGCATGGACTTCCGGGGTGACCCGTCCTCCGCCCTGCTGGAAGTGCTGGATCCTGAACAGAACCACACCTTCGCCGACCATTACATTGAGGTTGATTACGACCTGTCCGACGTGATGTTCGTGGCCACGTCGAACTCGCTGAACATTCCGCCGGCCCTGCTGGACCGGATGGAAGTGATCCGCCTGTCCGGCTACACCGAGGACGAGAAGGTCAACATCGCCCAGCGTTACCTGCTGCCCAAGCAGCGCGGCAACAACGGCGTCAAGGATGAAGAGCTGGATGTCACCGAAGCCGCCATCCGCGGCGTGATCCGCTACTACACCCGTGAAGCCGGTGTCCGTTCGCTGGAACGTGAGATCTCCAAGATCTGCCGCAAGGTGGTCAAGGGCTTGCAGCTCAAGACCTACCAGGGCCGTGTGGTCGTGGATGAGGACAACCTGAACGAGTTCCTGGGCGTTCGCAAGTACGACTTCGGTCGTGCCGAGAAGAAGCAACCAGGTGGGTCAGGTGGTCGGTCTCGCGTGGACGGAAGTGGGCGGTGATCTGCTGACCATCGAAGCCACCTCGATGCCGGGCAAGGGCAACATCATCCGCACCGGTTCGCTGGGCGAAGTGATGCAGGAATCGGTCGAAGCGGCTCGCACGGTGGTGCGGTCGCGGGCCCGCCGTCTGGGCATCAAGGACGAGGCCTTCGAGAAGCGCGACGTGCACATCCACGTGCCCGATGGCGCGACGCCGAAGGACGGTCCGAGTGCCGGTATCGCGATGACCACCGCTTTCGTTTCTGCGCTGACCGGCATTCCGGTGCGCGCTGATGTAGCCATGACCGGTGAGATCACGCTGCGCGGCGAAGTGACGGCCATTGGCGGCTTGAAGGAAAAGCTGCTGGCGGCCCATCGCGGCGGCATCAAGACGGTGATGATTCCGGAAGAGAACGTCAAGGATCTGCAGGACATTCCTGAGAACGTGAAGAACCAGCTGGAGATCGTTCCGGTAACATCGTCGTGTCGTG
>JAJHIY020000886.1:0-22500 GCA_022114975.2 Lampris megalopsis
CACGACACGACGATGTTTAGGAAGCTCGTTTGGCTCTGTTTGTCATTTTGCCCTCAGTTTCCCTGGCGATGGCTTTAGCTCTCATCGTATGTTGTATGGGAAGGTTGGGTGGTCTTCTCTGACAGAGCGATGTGACACGCATTGGGACTCATTCATCTAGTATATAGGTCTATTATTGGTCTTATGCCGGCTTATATTACTTGGTCGTGGGCTTGGGCTGTTGGACCCTATCAGACTCGTTCCAGTAACTGGATTACCCTTCAGCTCTCACATGTTTCTACTGATGTTTGAAGGTCTTGTTTTGTCCATCCGTCCATTATCCAACCGCTTATCCTGCTCTCAGGGTCGCGGGGGATGCTGGAGCCTATCCCCGCAGTCACTGGGCGGCAGGCGGGGAGACACCCTGCACCGAATACTTGGAATAGTCTTTGCTTTTTACAACTCAGTACTGTAGTATTTCTTGGGACAGTTTAAAACTGTGATCGAAAAAACGTCCCTGCATCCGTTTGCAGTTGTTTCGGCTGCTTGTATCATGTCCCTGATGTCACACGGCAGCAGAGCAATGACCAGGAAGCATCAGGTGACCTTACTTTATTCATTGCAGCTGCACAGAATCCCCGGTAATCGCCCTGACACGTGACGTGTACTGTCCCGTAACACGCACACTAGTATACACCAGCCCCTGTACACCTGTACTGTATTGCCCAACTCCAGTACCCCAACACATAACAGGTTGTTTTCACTTTACTGTTTGTTTATTGTTATGTCTCTTCATTGTACCATTTTGGCAGCATGTTGGTGCTGTGTGGTTAGCGCCGTCGCCTCACAGCAAGAAGGTCCTGGGTTCGAACCCTGCGGTTGTCCAACCTTGGGGGTCATCCCAGGTCGTCCTCTGTGTGGAGCTTGCATGTTCTCTCCGTGTCTGCGTGGGGTTTCTCCGGGTGCTCCGGTTTCCCCCACCATCCGAAAGACATGCGTGGTAGGGGTAATACTGCCGTCGGTGCCCCTGACCGAGGCCTGGCCAGACCAACTGGAGTTGGTCCCCGGGTGCTGCATGGCAGCTGCCCACTGCTCTTGGCTACACGGCTAGGAGGGGTTAAATGCAGAGTGTAATCTCCCCATGGAGTGTATCAAAAAAATCAAAAATCCCCCCCCCCCAAAAAATGACAGGGACCAGTAGCCATGCTGAACGTCTCTTTGCTCGTTGCCCTCGCCTCGGCATCCGCCGCTTCCTCAGCTGCTTTTCATGGCGCATTTATTGATTGCGTATTTGGATGTGCATTAGTTCATTTTAGTTTTTACATGATGCTTAAATACTGATGTTCAGCATCAGGGGTGGTTCTTTTTGAGGGGGTTCAGACGTTAATTTGGTGGGGCTGGTCCCCCCTCCCGGGTGCCGGCACTGTGTGCTTGGCACGCCGGCAAGGGGAGCAGTTACCTTCAACGTGTCTCCAAATTCAAATAGAGGTTGAATGGATGAATGTGTAAGTGAATGAGGTGTCCACCGTTTGTCCTAAACCCCGTGTGGGTGTATCCGAAGGCGTTTTACTCTCAGTCTTTTGTGCTACTTGTACAGAGCGCTTGTGACGGCATGAACGGGCCTTTTTATTTGTGGAATGACTGTAATGAATTTGGTTTTATTTACCAACCATCAAGCCAAAGAGCTTCCCCCCTCTTTACAAATGAAGACGCGTGATTAAATGTCAGAAAGCCAGTTCGTTTCTAAGTTGTTTCCTTTCCACCTTTATTGGATGGCGATGGTAGAGAGAGACAGGAAGGGCAGAGGAGAGAGAGGGGATGACATGCAGCAAAGGGCCCGGGCCTGACTCGAACCCAGGCCGCTGCAGTAAGGACTCAGCCTCGTGTGCTGCCCCCTCTACCAGGTGAGGCGCCGGGGCGCCCCCAGCAGGCCGTTTCTGGGTCCAGTACACACCGCGGACAGCAGTCTGGTAGAAAGACGATGTCAGCTTTCGACGCTGGTTACCTGTATGTGACCATCTTGATGGTCGTTCATTACTGCAATGCCTTGTGGGAGTTTCGTCAGCTGGCTGTCGATATTCAATCATTTCTAAGATACTCCAAGCTACAGCTGATAGATCTGTTTTGCTGCTGCTCGGGGCTCATCATTCTTCTGTACACCAAGGCAAACACACACACACACACACACACACACACACACACACACACACACACACACACACACACACACACACACAATCACACACACGCACACACACACAATCACACACACACACACACACACAAACACACACACAATCTCACACACACACACACACACACACACACACACAATCACACAGACACCACACTACATTAACATGCCTGTACAGTGATGCACATCTGTGCTCCACATGTTCCTGCATGCAGATCAACATGGAACAACAGTGTTCTGTGTGGACAGGGAACAACAGTGCTCTATGTGGACATGGAACAAGGACATGGAACAACAGTGTTCTGTGTAGACATGGAACAAGGACATGGAACAACAGTGTTCTGTGTGGACATGGAACAAGGACATGGAATAACAGTGTTCTGTGTGGACACGGAACAAAGACATGGAACAACAGTGTTCTGTGTGGACATGGAACAAGGACATGGAACAACAGTGTTCTGTGGACACGGAAAAACAGTGCTCTGTGTGGACATGGAACAACAGTGTTCTGTGTGGACATGGAACAAGGACATGGAAAAACAAGTGTTCTATGTGGACATGGAACAAGGACATGGAACAACAGTGTTCTGTGTGGACATGGAACAAGGACATGGAACAACAAGTGTTCTGTGTGGACATGGAACAAGGACACGGAACAACGGTGTTCTGTGTGGACATGGAACAACAGTGCTCTGTGGACATGGAACAACAGTGTTCTGTGGACATGGAACAATGGTGTTCTGTGTGAACATGGAACAACGGTGTTCTGTGGATAGGGAACAACAGTGTTCTGTGGACATGGAACAACGGTGTTCTGTGTGGACATGGAACAAGGACGCAGAACAACAGTGTTCTGTGTGGACATGGAACAAGGACACGGAACAACAAGTGTTCTGTGTGGACATGGAACAAGGACACGGAACAACAGTGTTCTGTGTGGACATGGAACAACAGTGCTCTGTGGACATGGAACAACGGTGTTCTGTGGACATGGAACAACGGTGTTCTGTGGATAGGGAACAACAGTGTTCTGTGGACATAGAATAACAGTGTTCTGTGGACATGGAACAACTGTGTTCTGTGGACAGGGAACAACAGTGTTCTGTGGACAGGGAACAACAGTGTTCTGTGTGGCCATGGAATAACGGTGTTCTGTGTGGACATGGAACAACTGTGTTCTGTGTGGACATGGAACAACGGTGTTCTGTGGACATGGAACAACTGTGTTCTGTGGACATGGAACAACAGTGTTCTGTGGACATGGAACAACAGTGTTCTGTGGACATGGAATAACAGTGTTCTGTGTGGACAGGGACCTGCGATGTTCTGTGTGGACAGAGACCTGCGGGGACGTTGCTGTGAAAAGAAAACAGCAGAATTCAAATTAACAACTATGTTTGCATTGGAAACTGAGGAGTGACGTCTTTGTCCAGCAGTCTGCTTGTGGTCACAGGGGCGTCAGAACAATTAAAACTCTGCTTCATGTTTTGCCAGACCCGTTTTAATCCAGGTGGTAAAACAGCGTGAAATGAGGACGTCCACTAAAACGCTGCCAGAGTGAAACAGGAAACTGGGGGATTTGGTCCCACGGAACGAAAACGTCAAAACAAACAAAACACAAATGAAGGAATAAGAAGAAATCTGTAAAGCTGCTTTCCCACAGTTGTTGTGCTTCTTTTTAAACATTACCAGCTGAGGTGGCCCTTCGTCCTCCAGCATGGCCAGGGTCAGCAGGGTCTCCAGGGGACCAGTTCTTTTTAAACATTACCAACTGTGGTGGTCCTTCGTCCTCCAGCGTGGCCAGGGTCAGCAGGGTCTCCAGGGGACCAGTTCTTTTTAAACATTACCAACTGTGGTGGTCCTTCGTCCTCCAGCGTGGCCAGGGTCAGCAGGGTCTCCAGGGGACCAGTTCTTTTTAAACATTACCAACTGTGGTGGTCCTTCGTCCTCCAGCGTGGCCAGGGTCAGCAGGGTCTCCAGGGGACCAGTTCTTTTTAAACATTACCAACTGTGGTGGTCCTTCGTCCTCCAACGTGGCCAGGGTCAGCAGGGTCTCCAGGGGACCAGTTCTTTTTAAACATTACCAACTGTGGTGGCCCTTCGTCCTCCAGCATGGCCAGGGTCAGCAGGGTCTCCAGGGGACCAGTTCTTTTTAAACATTACCAACTGTGGTGGTCCTTCGTCCTCCAGCGTGGCCAGGGTCAGCAGGGTCTCCAGGGGACCAGTTCTTTTTAAACATTACCAACTGAGGTGGTCCTTCGTCCTCCAGCATGGCCAGGGTCAGCAGGGTCTCCAGGGGACCAGTTCTTTTTAAACATTACCAACTGAGGTGGTCCTTCGTCCTCCAACGTGGCCAGGGTCAGCAGGGTCTCCAGGGGACCAGTTCTTTTAAACATTACCAACTGTGGTGGTCCTTCGTCCTCCAGCGTGGCCAGGGTCAGCAGGGTCTCCGGGGGACCAGTTCTTTTTAAACATTACCAACTGTGTTGGTCCTTCGTCCTCCAGCGTGGCCAGGGTCAGCAGGGTCTCCAGGGGACCAGTTCTTTTTAAACATTACCAACTGTGGTGGTCCTTCGTCCTCCAGCGTGGCCAGGGTCAGCAGGGTCTCCAGGGGACCAGTTCTTTTTAAACATTACCAACTGAGGTGGCCCTTCGTCCTCCAGCGTGGCCAGGGTCAGCAGGGTCTCCAGGGGACCAATTCTTTTTAAACATTACCAACTGTGTTGGTCCTTCGTCCTCCAGCGTGGCCAGGGTCAGCAGGGTCTCCAGGGGACCAGTTCTTTTTAAACATTCCCAACTGTGGTGGCCCTTCGTCCTCCAGCGTGGCCAGGGTCAGCAGGGTCTCCGGGGGACCAGTTCTTTTTAAACATTACCAACTGTGTTGGTCCTTCGTCCTCCAGCGTGGCCAGGGTCAGCAGGGTCTCCAGGGGACCAGTTCTTTTTAAACATTACCAACTGTGGTGGTCCTTCGTCCTCCAGCGTGGCCAGGGTCAGCAGGGTCTCCAGGGGACCAGTTCTTTTTAAACATTACCAACTGAGGTGGCCCTTCGTCCTCCAGCGTGGCCAGGGTCAGCAGGGTCTCCAGGGGACCAATTCTTTTTAAACATTACCAACTGTGTTGGTCCTTCGTCCTCCAGCGTGGCCAGGGTCAGCAGGGTCTCCAGTGGACCAGTTCTTTTTAAACATTACCAACTGTGTTGGTCCTTCGTCCTCCAGCATGGCCAGGGTCAGCAGGGTCTCCAGGGGACCAGTTCTTTTTAAACATTCCCAACTGTGGTGGCCCTTCGTCCTCCAGCGTGGCCAGGGTCAGCAGGGTCTCCAGGGGACCAGTTCTTTTTAAACATTCCCAACTGTGGTGGCCCTTCGTCCTCCAGCGTGGCCAGGGTCAGCAGGGTCTCCAGGGGACCAGTTCTTTTTAAACATTACCAACTGTGTTGGTCCTTCGTCCTCCAGCATGGCCAGGGTCAGCAGGGTCTCCAGGGGACCAGTTCTTTTTAAACATTACCAACTGTGGTGGTCCTTCGTCCTCCAGTGTGGCCAGGGTCAGCAGGGTCTCCAGGGGACCAGTTCTTTTTAACATTACCAACTGTGTTGGTCCTTCGTCCTCCAGCGTGGCCAGGGTCAGCAGGGTCTCCAGGGGACCAGTTCTTTTTAAACATTACCAACTGTGGTGGTCCTTCGTCCTCCAGCGTGGCCAGGGTCAGCAGGGTCTCCAGGGGACCAACCAGGTGGTTGTGTTCATTATGGGACAGTCGCCTACACACTGCAGCTTGATGTGGTGTCTCGCGGAGTGGTGAACCAGCTTCATGTGGACTCTGCAGCCATGGCGTCTGTGGAGCACTGCTTGCTTCGGTTTTCTGGTAACAACTTGAAGATTTGAACCGACAACCTTGTGATAATCCCCATTACTGTGAGCGCTGCTAAAGAGGTGGGTTGTAGGGGCGTCCGGGTAGCGTGGCGGTCTATTCCGTTGCCTACCAACACAGGGATCGTCAGTTCAAATCCCCGTGTTACCTCCGGCTTGGTCGGGCATCTCTACAGACACAATTGGCCGTGTCTGTGGGTTATGTGTCCTGGTCGCTGCACTAGCGCCTCCTCTGGTCGGTCGGGACGCCTGTTCGGGGGGGAGTAGGAACTGGGGGGAATAGCGTGATCCTCCCACACGCTACGTCCCCCTGGTGAAACTCCTCACTGTCAGGTGAGAAGAAGCGGCTGGTGACCACGTGTACCAGAGGAGGCATGTGGTGGTCTGCAGCCCTCCCCGGATCAGCAGAGGGGGTGGAGCACGGCTTAGAAGAGGTGGTGTGTACTCCATAAGGAGCTGTGATCCTGCAGGAAGCAGGAGTCCTGCGGATTGGTTCAGTAATGGAGGAGTAGAAACTCAGATGCTGGGAGACGTCGGTTCTCCTGCTTTGGATTTTAAGTGGAAACACTTCCTGTGCCGTGTGAGTGGCGGTCAGCAGCCTCCAGACAAGTCAAGCTGCCGGTTGTAAATGGCGTGACTGGTAAGTCAGCTGATATGTGGTGCATCTGTTAGCACACCCGCTGCAGATGGAGGAGGACTGTCGGCACGGCCATGTTTTCCTCCCGACGCCGCTTCTGAAGTACAACTCATTCTCATCACCAGGGGCAACGCTAATCTCATATTTGCTGATCTTTTTTCAAACAACTTTCTCCCAGAAACTTGTATTGCATGTGAGGGCGGGGGCTGGAGGTGTCGGGGCTCCCGTCTGTGGCACACAAAGCTCTGAAACACATTTAGCCGAGGCCATTGATCCTCCGCTGATGTGATGCGGCTCAGTGGTTTGGTTTAGCCAAGCTGAGCGCTGCCTCCATCAGCCAGGCAACTAGAGACTCCAGGTAAAGAATCGCTTGCAGGTGTGGGCTGGCAGGGTCTGAAGGGGTGGAGCAGGTGGTCTGCTAACTGGTTGCCGGTTCGATTCTTGGCTCCTCCTGGTTAAAGATCAGAGGTGTCCCTGAGCAAGGCACTGAACCCCGAGCTGCTCCTGATGAGCTGGATGTGAATTTGCATGGTTGACACCACCATCGTGTGTGTGTGTGTGTGTGTGTGTGTGTGTGTGTGTATGATTAGTTGTAAAGCCCTTTGGGAAAAAAAAGCAGTATATAAATGCAGTCCATTTTCCAGTTGCCATGATGTGTGAAGTACGTTGGTGTATTTTGCAGTTCCTGCAGAAAGATCAGCCAGTCCTGCAGCGTCAGGCGGGCCCAGCAGCCTGCATGTCAGCTCATCAGAACACACCCTGTCCCGGCAATACCGTGCATGTCAACACGCTGCTGAAAGACTGCTGTGATCGTCTGCTGCAGTACTGTTAGCTCAGACATGACTACGTGTAGCTGCACGGTTGTAGGTGAGATCAGAGGTGTTCAGGTGCAGCTTGGGTGTGGTTCAGGTCAGGTCAGGTTCAGTACTGTTAGATCAGAGGGGTGTTCAGGTGCAGCTTGGGTGTGGTTCAGGTCAGGTTAAGGGTCTGGGAGGTCGGTCAGCTAGCATAATTCATGTGCGGTGTTCATCGAGGTTAAAGGTCAGTCTGAACAGATGTCCTCAGTCATGTCCTCATTTATCAGTGTGTTGGCCGTCCGCATGCTGATCAGGATGACGAGGTGAATAAAGAGTGGAGAATAAAGAGAGGAGAATAAAGAGAGGAGAATAAAGAGTGGAGAATAAAGAGGGGAGAATAAAGAGTGGAGAATAAAGAGAGGAGAATAAAGAGTGGAGAATAAAGAGAGGAGAATAAAGAGTGGAGAATAAAGAGAGGAGAATAAAGAGTGGAGAATAAAGAGTGGAGAATAAAGAGAGGAGAATAAAGAGAGGAGAATAAAGAGTGGAGAATAAAGAGTGGAGAATAAAGAGAGGAGAATAAAGAGAGGAGAGTAAAGAGAGGAGAATAAAGAGTGGAGAATAAAGAGTGGAGAATAAAGAGTGGAGAATAAAGAGTGGAGAATAAAGAGAGGAGAATAAAGAGTGGAGAATAAAGAGTGGAGAATAAAGAGAGGAGAATAAAGAGTGGAGAATAAAGAGTGGAGAATAAAGAGTGGAGAATAAAGAGAGGAGAATAAAGAGAGGAGAATAAAGAGAGGAGAATAAAGAGTGGAGAATAAAGAGTGGAGAATAAAGAGAGGAGAATAAAGAGAGGAGAATAAAGAGAGGAGAATAAAGAGAGGAGAATAAAGAGTGGAGAATAAAGAGAGGAGAGTAAAGAGAGGAGAATAAAGAGTGGAGAATAAAGAGAGGAGAATAAAGAGTGGAGAATAAAGAGTGGAGAATAAAAAGTGGAGAATAAAGAGTGGAGAATAAAGAGTGGAGAATAAAGAGTGGAGAATAAAGAGAGGAGAATAAAGAGTGGAGAATAAAGAGAGGAGAATAAAGAGTGGAGAATAAAGAGAGGAGAATAAAGAGTGGAGAATAAAGAGAGGAGAATAAAGAGAGGAGAATAAAGAGAGGAGAATAAAGAGTGGAGAATAAAGAGAGGAGAATAAAGAGAGGAGAATAAAGAGTGGAGAATAAAGAGTGGAGAATAAAGAGAGGAGAATAAAGAGAGGAGAATAAAGAGAGGAGAATAAAGAGAGGAGAATAAAGAGTGGAGAATAAAGAGTGGAGAATAAAGAGAGGAGAATAAAGAGTGGAGAATAAAGAGAGGAGAATAAAGAGTGGAGAATAAAGAGAGGAGAATAAAGAGAGGAGAATAAAGAGAGGAGAATAAAGAGTGGAGAATAAAGAGAGGAGAATAAAGAGAGGAGAATAAAGAGTGGAGAATAAAGAGTGGAGAATAAAGAGAGGAGAATAAAGAGAGGAGAATAAAGAGAGGAGAATAAAGAGAGGAGAATAAAGAGTGGAGAATAAAGAGTGGAGAATAAAGAGAGGAGAATAAAGAGTGGAGAATAAAGAGAGGAGAATAAAGAGTGGAGAATAAAGAGAGGAGAATAAAGAGTGGAGAATAAAGAGAGGAGAATAAAGAGTGGAGAATAAAGAGTGGAGAATAAAGAGAGGAGAATAAAGAGAGGAGAATAAAGAGAGGAGAATAAAGAGAGGAGAATAAAGAGTGGAGAATAAAGAGTGGAGAATAAAGAGTGGAGAATAAAGAGTGGAGAATAAAGAGTGGAGAATAAAGAGAGGAGAATAAAGAGAGGAGAATAAAGAGAGGAGAATAAAGAGAGGAGAATAAAGAGAGGAGAATAAAGAGTGGAGAATAAAGGGTGGAGAATAAAGAGGAGAATAAAGAGTGGAGAATAAAGAGAGGAGAATAAAGAGAGGAGAATAAAGAGTGGAGAATAAAGAGTGGAGAATAAAGAGAGGAGAATAAAGAGAGGAGAATAAAGAGAGGAGAATAAAGAGAGGAGAATAAAGAGAGGAGAATAAAAAGTGGGACTGTATTCAGCTCAGTAATGTCCTGTGGAGGTCTTCCTCCGGGGTGAAGCGTTCATGAGCCGTCTCGGGGGTCAGAGGCCTCGGACCGGCGAGGTTCGAGGCGTATAAATCCGCGCTGCTCTGGAGATCATGTCCATCGATCAGACAGGAGGAGCGTGTGTGTGGTGTGGGCTGCCAGCGCGGCGTGCCGCAGCACCGAGCCCGGGTGGGTGTGTGATGGTGTGTTGTGTCTGTTCCCAGGTGCTGAGGGGGCCGTTTTCAGCAACTCGGTGGAGACGCCCCACGTCAGGGCCGAGCCCTTCAAGGAGCTACGGTGAGTTGCCTTCCATGCACGGCCGACAGGGTTAGAAGTCAAATCTGTACACACACACACACACACACACACACACACACACGCACACACACGTTTTCATCCATTCTCTTGTATGGATCTCTTTCTCATTTGTTAATAGATTTTGATCCGTTCCTAATGGGTTTGAAGTTAATCACAAATAAACATTAGGTTTTATCATCTTTCCACTTTTTTCTAATGTTACACCACTACCCAGAATCCCCTGCATCTTTACAACATTCAGAATTTAGGAGTTGGAAAAATAAAACATCAGTAATCATTTTACAGTTTTACTTTTTGAAGACACACACCCAGCTAATGGATGATCTGATGAATAGAGAGCTGGTGAATAGAGAGCTGATGAATAGAGCTGATGAAGAGAGCTGATGAATAAAGATCTGATGAAGAGAGCTGGTGAATAGAGAGCTGGTGAATAGAGAGCTGATGAATAGAGAGCTGGTGAATAGAGAGCTGATGAATAGAGAGCTGGTGAATAGAGAGCTGATGAATAAAGATCTGATGAATAAAGATCTGATGAAGAGAGCTGATGAATAGAGAGCTGATGAATAGAGAGCTGATGAATAGAGAGCTGATGAATAAAGATCTGATGAATAAAGATCTGATGAATAAAGATCTGATGAAGAGAGCTGATGAATAGAGAGCTGATGAATAGAGAGCTGATGAATAAAGATCTGATGAATAGAGAGCTGATGAATAGAGAGCTGATGAATAGAGAGCTGATGAATAAAGATCTGATGAATAAAGATCTGATGAATAGAGAGCTGATGAATAGAGAGCTGATGAATAGAGAGCTGGTGAATAGAGAGCTGATGAATAAAGATCTGATGAATAAAGAGCTGATGAATAAAGATCTGATGAAGAGAGCTGATGAATAAAGAGCTGATGAATAAAGACCTGATGAATAGAGAGCTGATGAATAGAGAGCTAATGAATAGAGAGCTGATGAATAGAGAGCTGGTAAATAGAGAGCTGATGAATAAAGAGCTGATGAATAAAGACCTGATGAATAGAGAGCTGATGAATAGAGAGCTGATGAATAGAGAGCTGGTAAATAGAGAGCTGATGAATAGAGAGCTGATGAATAAAGATCTGATGAAGAGAGCTGATGAATAGAGAGCTGATGAATAGTGATCTGATGAATAGAGAGCTGATGAATAGAGAGCTGATGAATAGAGAGCTGATGAATAGAGAGCTGATGAATAGAGAGCTGATGAATAGAGAGCTGATGAATAAAGATCTGATGAATAGAGAGCTGATGAATAAAGATCTGATGAATAGAGAGCTGATGAATAGAGAGCTGATGAATAGAGAGCTGATGAATAGAGAGCTGATGAATAAAGATCTGATGAATAGAGAGCTGATGAATAGAGAGCTGGTGAATAGAGAGCTGATGAATAGAGAGCTGATGAATAAAGAGCTGATGAATAAAGACCTGATGAATAGAGAGCTGATGAATAGAGAGCTGATGAATAGAGAGCTGATGAATAGAGAGCTGATGAATAGAGAGCTGATGAATAGAGAGCTGATGAATAGAGAGCTGATGAATAAAGAGCTGATGAATAAAGATCTGATGAATAGAGAGCTGATGAATAGAGAGCTGATGAATAAAGGTCTGATGAATAGAGAGCTGATGAATAGTGATCTGATGAATAAAGAGCTGATGAATAGAGAGCTGATGAATAAAGGTCTGATGAATAGTGATCTGATGAATAAAGATCTGATGAATAAAGATCTGATGAATAGAGAGCTGATGAATAGAGAGCTGGTGAATAAAGAGCTGATGAATAAAGATCTGATGAATAGAGAGCTGATGAATAGAGAGCTGATGAATAAAGGTCTGATGAATAGAGAGCTGATGAATAGTGATCTGATGAATAAAGAGCTGATGAATAGAGAGCTGATGAATAAAGGTCTGATGAATAGAGAGCTGATGAATAGAGAGCTGATGAATAAAGATCTGATGAATAGAGAGCTGATGAATAGTGATCTGATGAATAAAGAGCTGATGAATAAAGATCTGATGAATAGAGAGCTGATGAATAGTGATCTGATGAATAAAGATCTGATGAATGGAGATCTGATGAATAGAGAGCTGATGAATACAGATCTGATGAATAAAGATCTGATGAATAGAGAGCTGATGAATAAAGAGCTGATGAATAAAGATCTTATGAATAAAGATCTGATGAATAAAGAGCTGATGAATAAAGAGCTGATGAATAGAGATCTGATGAATAGAGAGCTGATGAATAAAGATCTGATGAAGAGAGAGCCGATGAATAAAGGTCTGATGAATAGAGAGCTGATGAATAGTGATCTGATGAATAAAGATCTGATGAATGGAGATCTGATGAATAGAGAGCTGATGAATGGAGATCTGATGAATAGAGAACTGATGAATAAAGATCTGATGAATAGAGAGCTGATGAATAGTGATCTGATGAATAGAGAGCTGATGAATAAAGATCTGATGAATAAAGATCTGATGAAGAGAGCTGATGAATAGAGAGCCGATGAATAAAGATCTGATGAATAAAGAGCTGATGAATAGAGATCTGATGAATAGAGAGCTGATGAATAAAGAGCTGATGAATAAAGATCTGATGAATAGAGAGCTGATGAATAAAGAGCTGATGAATAAAGATCTGATGAATAGAGAGCTGATGAATAGAGAGCTGATGAATAAAGGTCTGATGAATAGAGAGCTGATGAATAGTGATCTGATGAATAAAGAGCTGATGAATAGAGAGCTGATGAATAAAGGTCTGATGAATAGTGATCTGATGAATAAAGATCTGATGAATAAAGATCTGATGAATAGAGAGCTGATGAATAGAGAGCTGGTGAATAGAGAGCTGATGAATAGAGAGCTGATGAATAGTGATCTGATGAATAAAGAGCTGATGAATAAAGATCTGATGAATAGAGAGCTGATGAATAGTGATCTGATGAATAAAGAGCTGATGAATAAAGATCTGATGAATAGAGAGCTGATGAATAGTGATCTGATGAATAAAGATCTGATGAATGGAGATCTGATGAATAGAGAGCTGATGAATACAGATCTGATGAATAAAGATCTGATGAATAGAGAGCTGATGAATAAAGAGCTGATGAATAAAGATCTTATGAATAAAGATCTGATGAATAAAGAGCTGATGAATAAAGAGCTGATGAATAGAGATCTGATGAATAGAGAGCTGATGAATAAAGATCTGATGAAGAGAGAGCCGATGAATAAAGGTCTGATGAATAGAGAGCTGATGAATAGTGATCTGATGAATAAAGATCTGATGAATGGAGATCTGATGAATAGAGAGCTGATGAATGGAGATCTGATGAATAGAGAACTGATGAATAAAGATCTGATGAATAGAGAGCTGATGAATAGTGATCTGATGAATAGAGAGCTGATGAATAAAGATCTGATGAATAAAGATCTGATGAAGAGAGCTGATGAATAGAGAGCCGATGAATAAAGATCTGATGAATAAAGAGCTGATGAATAGAGATCTGATGAATAGAGAGCTGATGAATAGTGATCTGATGAATAAAGATCTGATGAAGAGAGCTGATGAATAGAGATCTGATGAATAGAGATCTGATGAATAGTGATCTGATGAATAAAGATCTGATGAAGAGAGCTGATGAATAGAGATCTGATGAATAGAGATCTGATGAATAGAGAGCTGATGAATAAAGATCTGATGAATAAAGAGCTGATGAATAAAGAGCTGATGAATAAAGATCTGATGAATAGAGCGCTGATGAATAAAGATCTGATGAATAGAGAGCTGGTGAATAAAGATCTGATAAATGAAGATCTGATCTCTGGTAAAACTGTGAAGGCCCGACACTTACGAAAACCAAAATAAAAAAAAGAACCTGTCGTTCATCCAAAGTGAGCTGTTTGACATATCATTTCACCACATTGGACTAAAGCGGTGTTCGGACAGGACACCACGCTTCCTTCAAGTTGCCATTGTTGAGGGGTTTTGGGCGTCCTGTGTGTTTTTCAGAGGAGAACCATCAGGGCCCTCTAAGAGATTCTAAAAAATAATATTTAAAAAGTCGTCAGCTCTAATTTTACTTTATGAATTCAAAATTTGACAGTCAGCATCTAAACGACATGTTTCTGAGATGAGAAACCCTTCTACCCTGCATATCCATGTTGTGTTGGGATGTGAAGGGTTAAATGAAAGAAGCCCCTTTGTGTCCCTATCAGAATTTTGCTGCCTCTGCAGTTGCTAGGAAGAAACCTCCTCACCTCACCTAGGTCGTCTGTCAGGACGCCCCTTCCTTAGGGTGTCGGTTGTGCATGTTTGTTTAAAGCAGGGGGCGCTGCTCCACATGCAGTTCTGTTGTTCCCCGCTAACTGGAGGTGTTGTGCCTTCCCACTGTCAAGATGCACTGAGCATCTGCAAGTCCACGATGTCCCCCGGTCCATAACGCCAGTCTATCGATGAATGCACCTAGGACTGCTGCTGCCCATAGGAACAGCAGGATTTACTATCCAGGTTTACTCCTCTAGATCCGCCGTGTTCTGCTCTGTGGTGTCCTGACAACGTGAACAGGGTTACCACGAGGAGGGTGTGGCTCTTCACCACGCATGGATGGTCATTCATCATGGAGAGGCTATATTTTGTGCTTCACATGATGCTGGGGTGAATGGAGACCAGTCTAGGACGCCACGAAAGGCCACCAGCTCTGTGATTGGTGGTCCAGCTATAATTTTACAGAGGTCCGAGCAATAGAGTTATTTCAAGTGATGCTAAAGTTGACCAATCATATCTTCCCTCTAAATGGGTGGGCTTTGTTATCGCTAACTATAGGACAAGGTCCGTTCGCTACGGGCAATACGAATCACAAGGCCTTTCGGTTCATGATGGAAGCCGCGAGCCACGTTACCACTGCTGCTGAGGAGGAAATCGTTGTGAATTCTTTGTCCACGCTGTTTTCAAGATGAACTTTTAATGAAAAGCTGGAGTTCACCAGCAAAGGAAGAGTTTAATCTGGTAAGTGGCACTGATAGTAAACGATGAGCTTCCCATCTGTCCTTGGTTTGCCATCAACTGGGAAGTAAGAACCAAAGTTCTGGTGGGTTGTTTCAGTGTGGTAGATAAAGAGTGAAATGCTTGAATCTGAGTGAGTCACATGGCTTTTATCAGCCAAAAGTTTAGCGTCGCTCAACTTTTTACAGCCCTAATACTGAACTGTGCCTCGTCTCCCACGTCGCTCGCTCTCCTACAAGATGAATGGGTCCTCTAGACCAGTGGTTCTCAACCATTTTGGGGTTCTGGACCCCCTGCGTATTTTTGATCTACCCTGAGGACCCCTCCACCTGATCTTGGGGGAGGGGGGTTGCAATTTGTAGAAACAGTAGAAACTGCGTTTTAAATTGCATTATAGCATTTATTCACTCTTTGGGGCAAAAATAAGAGCTTTCAGTTGTAACTTAGATATAGTTAACAAAACAGGATTCTTATGCAGTAACTTTCAGATATATGTAACAAAACAGAATTCTTATGCAGTAACTTTCAGATATATGTAACAAAACAGAATATGTATTCAGTAACTTTCAGATATATGTAACAACACAGAATATGTATCCAGTAACCTTCAGATATATGTAACAACACAGAATATGTATTCAGTAACTTTCAGATATATGTAACAACACAGAATATGTATCCAGTAACCTTCAGATATATGTAACAACACAGAATATGTATTCAGTAACTTTCAGATATATGTAACAAAACAGAATTCTTATGCAGTAACTTTCAGATATATGTAACAAAACAGAATATGTATTCAGTAACTTTCAGATATGTGTAACAAAACAGAATATGTATTCAGTAACTTTCAGATATATGTAACAAAACAGAATATGTATTCAGTAACTTTCAGATATATGTAACAAAACAGAGTATGTATTCAGTAACTTTCAGATATATGTAACAAAACAGAATATGTATTCAGTAACTTTCAGATATATGTAACAAAACAGAATATGTATTCAGTAACTTTCAGATATATGTAACAAAACAGAATATGTATTCAGTAACTTTCAGATATATGTAACAACACAGAATATGTATTCAGTAACTTTCAGATATATGTAACAACAGAATTCTTATGCAGTAACTTTTAACAATGCAAACGGGAGCGAGATCTCTTATTAAAATACAATAAATTACACTTGTGAAACAGATGTAATTAGAGAAAAAAGTCCTGTTACCCTTTATAGTTTAGGTAGATAAAGGTCTCAGTCACATTTGAGTAAAATAATCCCATTTCTATAAATGTCATAGGATCTTTTTTTAAAGATATTTTATTTTCACGGACCCCTTGTAATTACACCACGGACCACTAGGGGTCCGCGGACCCCCGGTTGAGAAACACTGCTCTAGACGCACCTAAAGTCAAGTTGGGTTTGAAAGTGGCTGGTTTTTACATGATGATGAAGAACATGTCCGCCCTGAAGTGAAAGGCGTGTCTCGGTGCTGACACCTGTTTAAGGAAGAACTTCCATAAAACGGTCCTTTCTCTCCCGATGAACAACAAAACAAGCGTGCAGGGCAGGTGTGGCGTGGGTGTGACCTCAGACGGAGTGTAACATAGAGTGTTTAGTGTGTTGAACGTGATGTCCTCCAGCGCCTCCACACGGCCGATCCCGGGTGAAAGAGAGATGGCGGAGGAGAGACTCGTCTCGAGAGTCACGGTAACGATGGAGGCTGGAGGATGTAGTTTAATTAGGCAAGAAAGAAAGAAGGGCATCTTTTTGCTGAGCTAGAACAGGACAGAAAGAAAAAGGAAGGATGGACAATCACGGTGAAGAAGAGGAAGAGAGTTGAGGAAAAAGACAGACAGAACGCAGGAGAAGGAAAGACAGGACAGGAGTTAGAAAGAGGTGAGAAGAGTGATGGAGATGAACATGAGCGAGAGATCTCTGGCCAGAGAGGACGAAGAGAAGGGTGAGATGGAGATAGAGGAAGGGGAAGAGAAGGGCTATGACAATGAAAAGAAAGGAAAACGACGTTTGGACAGAGGATAGGATGGACAGTGGAAGGGAGTATGGACAAGCATGGTTAGGGAGAGAAAGAGGATGTTGGAGGAGGAGAAACAGACCACAGAGGAGAGATGTGGGGCTGGTCGATGATCGGAGGACTTTGAGGACAAAAAACAAACGACAGAGGAGATGAACCATCCCTCGTCCCTCAAAATGATAATTCGGGGGAAAAAACACCGATCAGAGAGAAGCGACGCTCCGAATCCCTCCACATTACTCCTGCTGCTGTGAACGATCCATCAGAGTCAACGAGTTTTCTTTCCCTGCCCCGTCTTCTCTCTCGCCTGCCTTTGTGTGTCTTCCCCGACAACCACGCGGCTGCCGATGAAATACGGCCCAAAGCATCCAATAACTGCAGCAAGGCAGGCACATTAGAGCATGCTTATAATCTCATCACACACACACACACACACACACACACAGACACACACACACACCAGAGCCATAACATGTCTGTCATCAGCCAGACGTGTCCTTGTGCCAGGCGGATGCCTTCTTGAAAGGATGAGAGGTTTCTGACAGTGCTAGTGATTGAGGACCTGACAGACTTCATGTTTATGTAAATGACTAAGCTTCATGTGTGTGTGTGTGTGTGTGTGTCTGTGTGTGTGTGTGTGTGTGTGTGTGTGTGTGTGTCTGCTTTTTCTATCCTACTACTACTACTACTACTCTCGGCTGCTCCCGTTAGGGGGCGCCACAGCGGATCATCTGTTTCCATCTCTTCCTGTCCTCTGCATCTTCCTCTGTCCCACCAGCCACCTGCATGTCCTCCCTCACCACCTCCATAAACCTCCTCTTTGGCCTTCCTCTTCTCCTCTTCCCTGGCAGCTCCATATTCAGCATCCTTCTCCCAGTATACCCAGCATCTCTCCTCCACACATGTCCAAACCATCTCCATCTTGCCTCTCTTGCTTTGTCTCCAAACCGTCCAACCTGAGCTGTCCCTCTAATATACTCGTTCCTAATCCTGTCCTTCTTCATCACTCCCAATGAAAATCTTATCATCTTCATCTCTGCACCTCCAGCTCCTCCTCCTGTCTTTTCATCAGTGCCACTGTCTCCAAACCATACAACATAGCTGGTCTCACTACCATCTTGTAAACCTTCCCTTTAACTCTTGCTGGTACCCTTCTGTCACACATCACTCCTGATACTCTTCTCCACCCACTCCACCCTGCCTGCACCCTCTTCTTCACCTCTCTTCTGTACTCCCTGTTACTTTGGACAGTTGACCCCATGTATTTAAACTGATACGCCTTCATCACCTCCACTCCTTGCATCTTCACCATTCCACTGTCCTCCCTCTTGTTACGCATAGGTATTCCGACTTGCTCCTACTGACTTTCATTCCTCTTCTCTCCAGAGCATACCTCCACCTCTCCAGGCTCTCCTCCACCTGCACCCTACTCTCACTACACATCACAATGTCATCTGCAAACATCATCGTCCATGAAGACTTCTGCTTGACCTCATCCATCAACCTGTCCATCGCCATTGCAAACAAGAAAGGGCTAAGAGCCGATCCTTGATGTAATCCCACCTCCACCTTGACCCCATCTGTCATTCCAACCACACACCTCACCACCGTCACACTTCCCTCATACATATCCTGCACCACTCCTACATACTTCTCTGCCACTCCTGACTTCCTCATACAATACCACACCTCCTCTCTCGGCACCCTGTCATAAGCTTTCTCTAAATCTACAAAGACACAATGCAACTCTTTCTGGCCTTCTCTATACTTCTCAATCAACATTCTCAAAGCAGACATCGCATCTGTGGTGCTCTTTCCTGACATGAAACCATACTGCTGCTGCTGATCACCACCTCTCCTCTTAACCTAGCTTCTATTACTCTTTCCCATATCTTCATGCTGTGGCTGATCAACTTTATACCTCTGTAGTTGTTACAGTTCTGCACATCACCCTTGTTCTTGAAAATCGGTACCAGTATGCTTCTTCTCCACTCCTCAGGCGTCCTCTCACTTTCCAGGATTGTGTTAAACAATCTAGTTAAAAACTCCACTGCCATCTCTCCTAAACACCTCCATGCCTCCACAGGTATGTCATCAGGACCAACTGCCTCTCCACTCTTCATCCTCTTCATAGCTGCCCTCACGTCCTCCTTGCTAATCCACTGCACTTCCTGATTCACTATCCCTACATCATCCACCCTTCTCTCTCTCTCTCATTTTCTTCATTCATCAGCCCTCAAAGTATTCCTTCCACCTTCTCAACACACTTTCCTCGCTTGTCAGCACATTTCCATCTCTACCCTTGATCTTGATTGCGCTAACCTGCTGCACATCCTTCCCAGCTTGGTCCCTCTGTCTAGCCAATCGGTACAAGTCCTTTTCTCCTTCCTTAGTGTCTAACCTGTCATACAACTCACCATACACCTTTTCCTTTGCCTTTTTCACCTCTCTCTTCGCTTTATGCTGCATCTCCTTATACTCCTGTCTACTTTCTTCATCTCTCTGACTATCCTACTTCTTCTTTGCCAACCTCTTCCTCTGTATAATTTGCTGTACTTCCTCATTCCACCACCAAGTCTCCTTGTCTTCCTTCCTCTAAATGACACACCAAGTACCTTCCTAGCTGTCTCCCTCACTATTTCTGCAGTGGTTGCCCAGCCATCCGTCAACTCCTTATTACCACCCAGTGCCTGTCTTAACTCCTCCCTGAACTCCAGCAGCAGTCCTCCTTCTTCAGCTTCTACCATTTGATCGTTGGCTCTGCCTTCACTCTCTTCCTTTTCTTGGTCTCCAAAGTCATCCTACAGACCAACCATACAACGCTGCCTAGCTACGTTCTCCCATCACCACCTTGCCGTCTCCAATCCCTTTTTCAGATTGTGCCTCCTACATAAGATATAGTCCACCTGTGTGCACTTTCCTCCGCTCTTATACGTCACCCTGTGTTCCCCCCTCTTCTTGAAATATGTATTCACCACAGCCATTTCCATCCTTTTCACAAA
This sequence comes from Lampris megalopsis, assembly GCA_022114975.2. NCBI lineage: Eukaryota > Metazoa > Chordata > Actinopteri > Lampriformes > Lampridae > Lampris > Lampris megalopsis. The sequence goes on from JAJHIY020000886.1 coordinate 19,964, forward strand.
ATCCACCTCCATCTGTCCTTCCACATTTCTCTTCTTGACTCCATACCTTCCCATCACCTCCTCATCACCTCTGTTCCCTTCATCAACAAGTCCATTGAAGTCCGCTCCAATCACCTCTCTCTCCTCCTTGGGTACCCTCTCCACCACCTCATCCAACTCACTCCAGAATTCTTCTTTCAGACCCAACTTGCGGGGCATATGCGCTGATAGCATTCATCATCACTCCTTCAATTTCCAGCTTCATATTCATCACTCTGTCTGACACTCTTCACCTCCAGCACACTCTTGACATACTCTTCCTTCAGAATTACCCCTACCCCATTTCTCCTTCCATCCACACCATGGTAGAAGAGTTTGAACCTACCTCTGGTGCTCCTGGCCTTACTCCCCTTCCACCTGGTCTCTTGCAAACACAGTATAGTATCTACCTTCCTTCTCTCCATCACATCAGCCAGCTCTCTCCCTTTACCAGCCATAGTACCAACATTCAAAATTACGACTCTCACCTCCACACTCTTACTGTTCCTCCTCTCCCGCTGCCTCTGGACACGCCTTCCCCCTCTCCTTCTCCTTCTCCTTCGGCCAACGCATAGTTTCCACCAACATCCTGCTGGCCAACAGTACCGGTGGCGGTCGTTGGTAACCCGGGCCTCGACCAATCTGATATGGAAATCTGGTTTATGTCCCGCATATTTGATTTGGCAAAGGTTTTTTGCCGGATGCCCTTCCTGATGCAACCCTCCCCATTTATCTGGGCCTGGGACCAGCACTTAGAATGCACCGGCTTGTGCAACCTCAGTGGCTGGGTTACCAGGCTCCCCCCCTTTTTTTTCTCTCCCCAATCCAATTTTGGCCAGTTACCCCACTCTTCCAAGTCGTCCCGGTCACTGCTCCACCCCCACCACCTTCTGCCAAGCCAGGGAGGGCTGCAGACTACCACATGCCTCCTCTGATACATGTGGAGTCGCCAGCCGCTTCTTTTCACTTGACAGTGAGGAGTTTTGCCAAGGGGACATAGCATGTGGTAGGATTACGCTATTCCCCCCAGTTCCAGTCCCCCCCCCGAACAGGCACCCCAACGGTCCAGAGGAGGCGCTAGTGCAGCAACCAGGACACATTTGTGTCTGTAGGGACACCCGACCAAGCCAGAGGTAACACAGGGATTCGAACTTTCGATCCCAGTGTTGGTAGGCAACGGACTAGACCACTACGCTACCCGGATGTCCCCATTAGCATGGAAAAACCTAAAGCACCTACCTTGTGGGGATATTTTCTGCATCCCCATGATTACGGTTAAGACTTGGGTTTAGGGGTAAGGTTAGAATTAGGGTTGGGTTAAGGTTTGGGTAAGGTTAAGGTGAGGCATGTAGGTTAAGGTTAAGCAGTAGGAGGTGAATGTAGTCAGTGAGGGTCCCCCACAAGTATAGGGAGTTGTATAGGCAAGTGTGCGTGAGAGGAGTTTTGTGCAAAGTGATGACATTTTGGCCACTCCATGTTTCAAATGGTCTATTTCAGGATTAGGATTTGGCTTTAGGGTTAAAGTTAGGATGATGAAAATTACAAATGGGATTTTGAGACATCTCCCAGGGTAAACCATGCCACACTTCTCCTCCTTGAGTTCAGCTGTGTTTTCAACACAATCCAGTATCAGCAGTTAGTCAGGACGCTATGGTACATCCAAGTTTCATCTTCACTAATCCAGTGGATCTACAACGTTCTCTCCGGTAGACCACAGGCTGAGCCCATTTCTTTTATGACTGCCATCTCCCACTCCCATCTATCTCAAGTATGCAGACACAGCCATCCTGGCATTGCTCAATAATAACTCTGTCCACCTTCACATCTCAAAAACCAAAGAACTGCCTATTAGCCCCCCTGCAAACTCATGCCCTCTCGCGCCACCGTCATTAAGGAACAGAAAGTAGGAGTGGTAGTGGTCTTTACACGGCTCACACACCTTGATGTTACACTGGACAATAACCCTAGCTTTAATCATCACACCATGGACATTCACAACCGACCAGAGGAGGCGCTAGTGCCGTGACCAGGACACATACTCACATCTGGCTTCCCACCCGCAGACACGGCCAGTTGTATCTGTAGGGGTGTCTGAGCAAGCCGGAGGTAACACGGGGATTCGAACTGCCGATCCTCGTGTTGGTAGGCAACAGACTAGACCGCTACGCCACCCGGACGCCCGACACCAGCAAATTATGCGGACAAGGATAGAGGGCACCGCCGTCCAAAGTCAACACCTTGTAGAGACTTGAGGGGCAGCCGGGAACTGCCACAGCCAGGATGCGAACCTGTGTCTCCCGCACCACAGGCGACTACGTTAACCGGTCGACTAAAGGGCCCGACCCGTTAGCCGAGGGCCCGACACGTTAGCCAAGGGCTAGCCAGTCTACTCATCCGTGCACGTTACACTATTTTACATGTTTGCCGTCCTCCGCAACGGCGTGTCAAGCGGATGTGACGCTGCACCTTGTCCGGCGGATGTCACGCTGCACCTTGTCCGGTGGATGTCACGCTGCACC
>JAJHIY020000883.1:2500-15000 GCA_022114975.2 Lampris megalopsis
CCTCAGTTCTGCCTTTCTGACCAGACCAAGCTGGTCAATGGCAGACTAGCTTGAGGCACGAACTGATCCGAGAGGCTTCCTCAGTTCTGCCTTTCTGATCAGACCAAGCTGGTCAATGGCAGACTAGCTTGAGGCACGAACTGATCCGAGAGGCTTCCTCAGTTCTGCCTTTCTGACTAGACCAAGCTGGTCAATGGCAGACTAGCTTGAGGCAGGAACTGAGGAAGCCTCTCGGATGAGAGGCGACACGTCTTCGCGGATATACACCAAGTCCAGTTGCACTTGATTCAACTCCTTTGGATATGTAGTCAGTGCGTTTTTGTGTTGTTTCTCCGTCTAGTATAGTAACTAAGATTGCTGTTGGCAGTATGTTTACTATGAATGACGTCATAAGAGCTAACTTAACGTTAGCCAAAAGCTAGAAAGTCAGCTAGCGTGGACATTATAACCGCTATGTGACATTACACTTTACTTTTATTAATATTCCTTCTCGCGACAGCTTATGGCAGGAGACGCTTATTGCTGCAGGGAAAGTAACGCGTTATAATGACGGAGGAGCGCGAGGAAGCAGCTTAACACGTCACTATAGGTCGTAATTAGCTGCTTGTACAAACCACCTATGGGGTCGCTTTTTGGGTGGAGGACAGTCTCCTATTTTAACGTATCCGTGGTTTGCAGAAACGTACAATGCCAACTCTTTATTCTGGCGACCGGATTGCTGTTGTTGTTGTTGTTGTTGTTGTTGTTGTTGTTGTTGTTTTTTACTTTGCTGGAACTGGACGTCCACTGAACAGCCCTGCACGTGCCTCCAGCGTCAGTCTGAAGCGTAAGGCCGCTGACCGAGCTGCCCTATTGGACGAGTTGGGAATGAAAACGTGTTGCATGTTCATATTGTTTGTTTGTTTGTTTGTTTGTTTGTTTGTTTTTAAGATCTCATATCGGTTCTCCACCTTAACTTTGGACTGACCGCCCCGACTTCTGGCGGCCAGCGTCTCCGGGCAAGTCTTTACAGGCTGGTGACGATCCTGTTTTTTATTTGACTTTTATTCTAATTATTGAATCAACTTGATTTTTTCTGTTTGCCCTTATCTTATACAGCCAAAGACTGCATGGTGTGTTTCGGTGCGTCGTTGCATTGAGCTACGCCATCAATCCGACCTTAAATTTCCTTACACGTGGTTGGTCTGCCCGGCTTTGGCCCCGCCCTCTAACCCCCGAGACTGACATCTCTCCGGTCCAATTCATCGCCATCAGCAGCTTTCTTTGACACCGAGTTAATCTTTATCAGAGATGCTAATCTTTAACCTGCGATTCAAAGAAAGCCCTGACACAGGGAGAGAGGGGGGAGGGAGGGAGGGGGAGGGATGAAGATGGACTAGGTTTGTGTGTGGGGTGGGGGGGGTGGGGTGGGGGGGTCCAGGGTGCCTTCTATGCTGCAGGGCCATGAAAAGTGCCAAGCTCACCAAGACTATCAGAGAAGAGAGGAACAGGGATGAATGTGTGTGTGTGTGTGTGTGTGTGTGTGTGTGTGTGTGTGTGTGTGTGTGTGTGTGTGGCCACGTGAGACAATGCGTCCACACAGCAAAGCTTAACCATTAAAAGCGTTGGACTGCAGCTAACATGGAGAATTCCGAGCTTGAGAAACGTGTAACGAGAGCAGGTCTGGACTCTTGGTGGTGAAGACAGACCTTGAAGCCAAGTGAACGCTGGATCTCGGGCTGTTAATGCGGATCCCCCCCCATAAAAGCGACCCCATAGGTGGTTTGTACAAGCAGCTCTTTACGACCTATAGTGACGTGTTAAGCTGCTTCCTCGCGCTCCTCCGTCATTATAACGCGTTACTTTCCCTGCAGCAATAAGCATCTCCTGCCATAAGCTGTCGCGAGAAGGAATATTAATAAAGCAACGTTTAATGTCACATAGCGGTTATAATGTCCACGCTAGCTGACTTTCTAACTTTTGGCTAACGTTGAGTTAGCTCTTATGACGTCATTAGTAGGTAAACATACTGCCAATAGCAAGCTTAGTTACTATACTAGACGGAGAAACAACACAAAAACGCACTGACTACATATTCTATTGTTCTCACACTGTTTTAAAAACCCACAATGCACAGAGGCGACAACTATCTGTGGCACATCTCCTGCCGCCGGTAGGGGGCGCTAATTTAGGAAACGCTCCTGTAGGTCGTATTAGAGGACAAACCATCTATGTGGTCGTATGGGTTGGAGGACTTGTTGGGAAACTGATGGGATCATGGCTGTCTTTATTATCGACTCTGTGGTTTATCACAGTTTTAACCAAGTGCTAAACACCAACCAAATGCTCAGTGGCCTAAACCCCTTTATCAAACCAATCACTTGGCAAAACCTTAAACAAAGTTCACGTTAGACGCAATTTTGGAAAAGTCTAAACACATTCTCATCTCATCTCTCATCTCATCATCTCATCTTCAGCTGCTTCTCCGGGGTGGGGTCGTGGGGGCAGCAAGCTAAGCAGGGCACTCCAGACCCCCCTCTCCCCACCAACGCCCTCCAGCTCCTCCTGGGGGATCCCAAGGCGTTCCCAGGCCAGACTGGACATGTAGTCCCTCCAGCGAGTTCTGGGTCTACCCCGGGGTCTCCTCCCAGTTGGACGTGCCCGGAAAACCTCCAAAGGAAGGCGCCCAGGAGGCATCCTGATCAGATGCCTGAACCACCTCAACTGGCTCCTTTCGACGCAAAGGAGCAGCGGCTCTACTCCGAGCTCCCTCCGGATGTCCGAGCTCCTCACCCTATCTCTAAGGCTGAGCCCAGACACCCTACGGAGGAAACTCATTTCAGCCGCTTGTATCCACCATCTCACCCTTTCGGTCACTACCCAAAGCTCATGACCACAGGTGAGGGTTGGAACCAAGACTGACTGATAAACTGAGAGCTTTGCCTTCCAGCTCAGCTCCCTCTTCACCACAACGGCCTGGTACAACTTCCGCATTACTGCTGATGCTGCACCATAAACACATTTTGATTTACTAAAACACATTTCTTGCTGTGATCCACTTGTGTTGGAAAATAGCATGCAAGTGCTGCAGAAGTTAAACACAACTACTACACAGCTGTCATCGTTTACACACAATGACTCACATACTGTTCACACGTTTTGGCTGGACCGCCCTACACATGCGGCTGGTTGTCTGTGACTGACTGACTGAGTAACTGAGTGAGTGATGGAGTTTCCCCGTTGGTCTGAGGGCCAGAGTTTGAGTTTCCCCAAACATCCATTACGTCATCAGCTGTTCACAAAACTGAGGTCAAAACAGCCGCTTGTTAAGCGTAGTCGTGCAAAAACAGCCGTTTAATAAATGCAGTCTAGGTTTTAGCCTACTAATGACGTGATTAAGCAAGTTAAGAGAATACAAGTCGGTTCAGAGTGCACAGGTGGCACAGGTGAGTGAACGTTGATACCAACAATGGATGGAAACAGTCTGAGAGGCAGAGGAGGAAGAGTACGTGTAGGAGGTGGTAAATGATGAGGAAAAGCAGGAGGGGAAGCTGGAACATAATTGGCCAACGTGTAATTGTGGAAGTGCCTGATCTGCGTGACGGCAATGTGGCCCTTTGTGCAGCCATAAGTAGTCATGGGGTTCTCCACCGTCATGTCACCTTGGGGCCATATGACATCGAACATCTTCTTACATATCTGGGTGGTCTTTGAGATGTTTTGTTTGAGTATGAGCAGCAGGGCCGTGAGCAGCAGGATTATGAGCAGCAGGATCTTAAACAGCAGGATTATGAGCAGCAGGATTATGAGCAGCAGGGCCATGAGCAGCAGGGCCGTGAGCAGCAGGACCTTAAGTAGCAGGAACTTGAGCAGCAGGATCTTAAGCAGCAGGATCGTGAGCAGCAGGATTATGAGCAGCAGGATTATGAGCAGCAGGATTATGAGCAGCAGGAACTTGAGCAGCAGGACCTTAAGCAGCAGGATCGTGAGCAGCAGGAACTTGAGCAGCAGGACCTTAAGCAGCAGGATCGTGAGCAGCAGGAACTTGAGTAGCAGGATCATGAGCAGGCAGGGCATCCTGTCTCTGTCATGGTTTGGGACAATGTCAGTGTTCCCTGTGGTGTCAGGCGCCAGTGATTCTTGGTAAGTTTTTGCCTTCCTTCATACTCCACTTTCCTCAACCCAACAGAAGAACTGGTATCTGCATGTTGGTGGAAGATCCATGACTGAAACTTCCGGATCAGAGAAGATCTCCTGCAGCCAATGAACTTGGCCTGTGGTGACAGAGACGTGGAGTCTTGTCAATGCTGGACTGGCCACACCATACGGTTTCCACCATTGTTTGGAAAGGGGTGACCGTTTCCTGTGCTGTAGACCACGTCCTCTGGCCTGACCTAGCACAAAGACGTGACGCTGATGCAAAAGGGATAATATAATAAAACAGACAAATTAGCATATTAGGATTTCCGCTTCCGGTGTGGGAAGATGGCGGAGCAAATTGACGTTTGTGGCGGCCTCACCCAGCACCATCCAAGCAGCGTCTTTGTCCACGTCTGCACCTAAGTTTGTCTTGGTTTGATGGCGGGGAAAGCTGGTGCTGGATCGGTTGGGAGAACTTGGTCTGCTGCGTCCTGTGGGCCCAGGTACCACGGCCCTGCCTGGAGCTGTGCCCGAGGAGGTAACAACGAGGGCGGTCTGACAGGACATGGAAGGGGGCAGGCTAAGCTAACTGCTAGCCCATGCAGACCGGCAGTTCCGACAGTCATCCTGGTTGGTGTTCGTTCTCCTGGACAGGGATTTTTCTTTTTGTTTAGTTTGGATATGTGTGTTAGTTTGGATATATGTGTTAGTTTGGATATATGTGTTAGTTTGGATATATGTGTTAGTTTGGATATATGTGTTAGTTTGGATATATGTGTTAGTTTGGATATATGTGTTAGTTTGGATATATGTGTTAGTTTGGATATATGTGTTAGTTTAGATATATGTGTTAGTTTGGATATATGTGTTAGTTTGGATATATGTGTTAGTTTAGATATATGTGTTAGTTTGGATATATGTGTTAGTTTGGATATATGTGTTAGTTTGGATATATGTGTTAGTGTGGATATATGTGTTAGTTTGGATATATGTGTTAGTTTGGATATATGTGTTAGTTTGGATATATGTGTTAGTTTGGATATGTGTGTTAGTTTGGATATATGTGTTCTTGTAGTTCTTGTAGTTTTGGGATTGTTTTGGGTTGCACTGCTGTGGGCTGGGGGAAACCGTGTTTCTTGTCATTTCATGTGTGCAAGTGCATGAAATGAAACAACAAATAAAGTGATTCTGAGTCTGATAGTATGACTTAGGTGATATTAGTACATAGTATGACTTAGGTGATATTAGTACATAGTATGACTTAGGTGATATTAGTACATAGTATGACTTAGGTGATATTAGTACATAGTATGACTTAGGTGATATTAGTACATAGTATGACTTAGGTGATATTAGTACATAGTATGACTTAGGTGATATTAGTACATAGTATGACTTAGGTGATATTAGTACATAGTATGACTTAGGTGATATTAGTACATAGTATGACTTAGGTGATATTAGTACATAGTATGACTTAGGTGATATTAGTACATAGTATGACTTAGGTGATATTAGTACATAGTATGACTTAGGTGATATTAGTACATAGTATGACTTAGGCGATGTTAGTACATAGTATGACTTAGGCGATATTAGTACATAGTATGACTTAGGCGACATTAGTACATAGTGTGACTTATTAGTATTAATATTATTAGTATATGTATTAGTACTTAGGAGATGACCCATCCAGTCTGACAGACCAAAAATTCATACCCAAAGAGTTTGCAATTTCTAAAATATGTTGGTTGCCAACACGTATTCAAAGGAACAGAATGCATGTGAACCAGTGTCACGGGCCGTACCGGACGTTTCATGACCAGCATGTGAGGATTTTGTCTGGGAGGGGGGACTCGTGGAGGTCCTGTCCTGTCCTGTCCTGTCCTGTCCTGTCCTGTCCTGTCCTGTCCTGTCCTGTCCTGGATGTAAACAGCGACAGATCAGTAAATAAATCCTTACGAGGGACAACCATCATTAATTGATTTGGATTCGTATGCCTGTCTTCCTGCGGCCTGTTGCTTTGTGTCCTCATCACTGTGCGCGCGTGTGTGTGTGTGTGTGTGTGTGTGTGTGTGTGTGCATAAACAGGTCTGAATCAGTGTGACAGCAGTGTGTTGTGGTGAGGCCAGTGGCTGTAATGGGATTGGGCCTGTTGGCTGTGGAGCGGACAGGCCCTCATCCAGACCTGTCAGGCTGTCTACACCAGCATGGTGCTGGTCCACCAACGTCTCTCTGCAAACGTCTTCACTCTGTCAGTGATGCATGAAAAAATCAATTCGCAGTCAGGGCCACTTTTGGGTTGCTGTGGTTTTCTCGTGACTTCTGGGTTGCCACACCCGGAAGCGCGTTAAACCCTGGGAGGAACATGAGTAGGACAGGACGGGAAAGTGATCAGTGTGGGGGGAAACTGGGATCAATTCAGTTTTACGGTTTCTCATTTGCAACCAGCAGAGTGCACTCAGTAGAGTTCAGATCCCCGCCAGGCGTCTCGCCCCTTCTCCTCGGCTCACACATGGGCGACAAACCAGCCGAGGAGTTAACACTCAACTACAGTACACACCAGCTTTTATAACGTCTGGAATCCCCACGGCCCCGACAGCTCCGAGATCCCCCTGCCACAACTGGGCACAAACACTATCAGGCTGACAGGCCCAGTAGAATAAGAGACTAGCAGTGCGTGCACACACACACACACACACACACACACACACACACACACACACACACACACACACACACACACACACACACACACACACACACACACACACACACACACACACACAGAAAACCAGTGTTTTTCCTGCCATCACAAGTATTTTGCACAGCGCCCAAGTCCATTGAAAGGGAAATGTGGTAAAAATAACTTGTGCAGCACGCAAGCTAACAAAGCTAGCTAACAAAAACGTGTTGCCTGTCAGTGTGTGGATGTGCAGCCTCCTAGACGGACCCTCACACGAACGCGACCAAGTCTAATATGAACTTGCACTTTCTAGAAAGAACAGGTTTGCTATGCGACCACGTTGGTCTGAACCCAACCCCGTCTTGCTGTTTTGACTGCAACCTAGAAGAAGTTGTTCCTTTATAACTTTCGCATTTTATGGACTATCAAGATTCTTTTAATAACTTTTGATCATGCAGTGGCAGAGAGCAGCGATGGTCGAGTGACCCGGAGAGTGAGTGAAGAGAGGGAGCGGCGGTAGCGAGAACAGACGTTTTTCAACACCACAACCACGAGAGGTTCTTCATCATACACTCACAACTGTGCACAAAACATTAGGCTGGTGGGTCCAGCAGTTTCTGAGATTAGTCGCGGACACACACACACACACACACACAGACACACACACACACGCGGGTGAGGAAAACCATTATGCTCTGCAGCCAGATAGCTTGGTGGGGCTAGCCTGGTGGGGCTAGCCTGGTGGGGCTAGCCTGGTGGAGCTAGCCTGGTGGGGCTAGCCTGGTGGGGCTAGCCTGGTGGGGCTAGCCTGGTGGAGCTAGCCTGGTGGGGCTAGCCTGGTGGGGACAGTGATGAGAAACCAACACACACACACCATCGTGAGTGTGTGTTGATGCAGGCCAGTAGCAGAGGAGTAGACAAGCTCTAAAGTGGGCATGGATAGAAATGGATGGTGTATATCAGGCAGGGCCTGGTTTAGACATGCTGGTGTCACGTTACTGCACACATGGAGGGTCACTGGTCACATACACCATTAGCACCAATGACAAATGATACATTTGTCAGCAAATTCGGTCTATCAATAGTCAATAAATTATAAAGTATTTGACGGTAGCGACATGCTGTAGGTTGTTGTAGCTTGTTTAGTCCTTCGTATTAATGATCATTATTATCATTAAACGGCATCTATACAGCCCGTGCTGTGTGGCCTGGACCACTTCATGACGTCACCATGTAACAAGACCGTGCTAGAGGATCCAGCTGAGGGTCATCACACCGAACTGTCTGGTAAAGTATGACATTAAACCCCAAGTAGTTTATCAAATAATGCCCCCCCCCAAAGATTTCTCAACTGCGTTTGTGAGAAATGTTGGGCACCAGATCGTCCTGACCACTCATTTAAATGACAAAATGGAGAATCACCACATGTAAACATGCTAATCTTATCCCGATACAACACCTCTGCAAGAAAACAAGTACAAGCCTGTACTGAATTACGGCCCAGACATAAATACAGTATATTGTTCAGTGTATCGCGATGCATTTTATCGGTCGTGAGTCTTGAAAATGATGACGTCATCTAAAACGCGCTCAGCTCACGTCCGGCTCTAAAGGGAGAAGCGTGCAAACATCGCACCCGGTCTTTAAGAGATGCACGCGCAAATGGTGCATCCGGTCTTGATAGTTCCGATCTATCTGCCGTTATAAACGCCGATACAGATTTATTGGCAATTAGCTTATATCGGCCGATAATATCGGCACGGTGATCTATCGGCCGGGCTCAAATTTCTGTCACATGCTCGGTCGTCGTTTAATGGGTTGACCACCAGACAGTCATTCAAATTTGTTTCACAACGTCGGAACCATACTTAACATATATAATTAATGTATATAATGCTACAGACAAGCAGGGAAAAGCTGCGACTGAGAAGAGGACTTAACTTCAGCTCATTCAACATGTTCACGTCTTACAAACCAGTGATGAGGATGACGCCACATGAGCAGGTAGGTTACTGATTGCATAATAAAGACGTGTTCCCTGATGAGACTATGCTCCACCAAAAAACGACCACACACACACACACACACACACGCACACACACACACACACACACACACACACACACACACACACACACACACACACACACACACACACACACACACACAGGTCGTTTGTAGCTTATTACGACCTATAGTGACGTGTTAAGCTGCTTCCTCGCGCTCCTCCGTCATTATAACGCGTTACTTTCCCTGCAGCAATAAGCATCTCCTGCCATCAGCTGTCGCGAGAAGGAATATTAATAAAGCAAAGTTTAATGTCACATAGCGGTCATAATGTCCACGCTAGCTGACTTTCTAACTTTTGGCTACCGTTAAGTTAGTTCTTATGACGTCATTCATAGGTAAACATACTGCCAATAGCAATCTTAGTTACTATACTAGACGGAGAAACAACACAAAAACGCACTGACTACATATTGCAGCGAATTCGGGGGGGGGGGGGACCACAGGAACTGCCGCGGCCGGGACGCGAACCCCTATCCGGAGACATCGCTAACCGCTTGACTAAAGGCTCAGACCCATCAGCCAACGTGCTTATTTATCCATGCACGTTACAATATTCTATTGTTCTCACATTGGTTAAAAATCCCACAATGCACAGAGGTGAAAAGCTTCTGTGTCATATCTCCTGCCGCCGGTAGGGGCGCTAATTTAGGAAACGCTCCTGTGGGTCGTATTAGAGGACAAACGACATATGTGGTCATATGGGTTGGAGGACTTGTTGTTCCTGATGTGTGTGTGTGTGTGTGTGCGCGCGCGCGCGCGCACGCACACACACACATCTCTGTCTACATATCAACTTCTTTGTGTTTCCAGGCCGAGGACATTTTGGAGGATTTTCTACTTCCGTCCACGTGTATGGCTAAAGGCCGGACTTAAGAAAAAATAGAATAAAACAAGATGGAAATGGTAAAAAAACATGACTGAGAAGTAAATGTGAAGACATAAAGAAAAGTAAATGTGAAGACATGAAGAAAAGTAAATGTAAAGACATAAAGAAAAGTAAATGTGAAGACATGAAGAAAAGTAAATGTAAAGACATAAAGAAAAGTAAATGTAAAGACATGAAGAAAAGTAAATGTGAAGACATGAAGAAAAGTAAATGTAAAGACATAAAGAAAAGTAAATGTAAAGACATAAAGAAAAGTAAATGTGAAGACATGAAGAAAAGTAAATGTAAAGACATAAAGAAAAGTAAATGTAAAGACATGAAGAAAAGTAAATGTGAAGACATGAAGAAAAGTAAATGTAAAGACATAAAGAAAAGTAATTGTAAATATATAAGGACAAGTAAATGTGAAGACATAAAGAAAAGTAAATGTAAAGACATAAAGAAAAGTAAATTTAAAGACATAAGGAAAAGTAAATGTAAAGACATAAAGAAAAGTAAATGTAACGACATGAGGAAAAGTAAATGTGAAGACATAAAGAAAAGTAAATGTAAAGACATAAAGAAAAGTAAATGTGAAGACATAAGGAAAAGTAAATGTAAAGACATAAGGAAAAGTAAATGTAAAGACAAAGAAAAGTAAATGTAAAGACAAAGAAAAGTAAATGTAACGACTTAAAGAAAAGTAAATGTAAAGACAAAGAAAAGTAAATGTAAAGACATAAAGAAAAGTAAATGTAACGACATAAGGAAAAGTAAATGTGAAGACATAAGGAAAAGTAAATGTGAAGACATAAGGAAAAGTAAATGTAAAGACATAAGGAAAAGTAAATGTAAAGACAAAGAAAAGTAAATGTAAAGACATAAAGAAAAGTAAATGTAACGACATAAGGAAAAGTAAATGTAAAGACAAAGAAAAGTAAATGTAAAGACATAAAGAAAAGTAAATGTAAAGACATAAAGAAAAGTAAATGTGAAGACATAAGGAAAAGTAAATGTAACGACATAAGGAAAAGTAAATGTAACGATATAAAGAAAAGTAAATGTAAAGACAAAGAAAAGTAAATGTGAAGACATAAAGAAAAGTAAATGTGAAGACATAAAGAAAAGTAAATGTAAAGATATAAAGAAAAGTAAATGTAAAGACATAAAGAAAAGTAAATGTAAAGATATAAAGAAAAGTAAATGTAACGACATAAAGAAAAGTAAATGTAACGACACAAGGAAAAGTAAATGTAACGACATAAGGAAAAGTAAATGTGAAGACATAAAGAAAAGTAAATGTAACGGCATAAGGAAAAGTAAATGTGAAGACATAAAGAAAAGTAAATGTAAAGACATAAAGAAAAGTAAATGTAAAGATATAAAGAAAAGTAAATGTAACGACATAAAGAAAAGTAAATGTAACGACACAAGGAAAAATAAATGTAACGACATAAGGAAAAGTAAATGTGAAGACATAAAGAAAAGTAAATGTAACGGCATAAGGAAAAGTAAATGTGAAGACATAAAGAAAAGTAAATGTAAAGACATAAGGAAAAGTAAATGTAAAGACATAAGGAAAAGTAAATGTGAAGACATAAAAAAGTAAATGTAAAGACATAAAGAAAAGTAAATGTGAAGACATAAAGAAAAGTAAATGTAAAGACATAAAGAAAAGTAAATGTGAAGACATAAAGAAAAGTAAATGTAAAGACATAAGGAAAAGTAAATGTGAAGACATAAAGAAAAGTAAATGTAACGATATAAAGAAAAGTAAATGTAACGACATAAGGAAAAGTAAATGTAACGACATAAGGAGAAGTAAATGTGAAGACATAAAGAAAAGTAAATGTAACGGCATAAGGAAAAGTAAATGTGAAGACATAAAGAAAAGTAAATGTAAAGACATAAAGAAAAGTAAATTAGCCCATGCAGCCTGCATTCTGCATGAGACCAGCTGAAACATTTTGTTTTCCTGGGGCCATCTGTGGACGTGTGTGTGTGTGTGTGTGTGTGTGGGTGTGGGTGTGGGTGTGTGTGTGTGTGTGTGTGTGTGTGTGTGTGTGTGTGTGAGAGAGGTGTGTGTGTGTGTGTGTGAGAGGGGGGTATTTCGTGGATTTCGGGGGGGGGTGGTGTAAACTAAACCGAGGGAGGCTTCTTGAGTAAGCAATCTTTTCACACGGCCATAAATCATGGCGCTGCTAACATGCGTCTTCTCTCTTACACCAAGCCATCACTTCTCCATTCAACCCGACTCACTCACCCCCTCCCTCTCTCCCTCCCTCACCCTCACCCTCACCCTCTCTCTCTCTCTGTCTGTCTCTCTCTGTGTCTCTCTGTAAACACGAGACGCAGCCGCGCGCTATACGCTTCTATTTATATGAGGAGGAACCGCACGGTGGCTGAATATGGACGCCGTGACAGAGAGACAGAGAGGTGCGGAGAGAAGAGGAGCGCAAGACAAGAGAGAAGAGGCGCTGCGGGTTAGAGGTACAGGCACGCACCGACAGGAATGAGGACAGAAAGAGAGAGGGAGGGGGAGAGAGAGAGACAGAGGGGGGGGAGAGAGAGGGGGGGAGGGCAGGGTGGGACAGAGGGACGAAGAGAGACAGAGACACAGAGACACAGAGAGACAGAGAGGGGGAGAGAGAGGGGGGGAGAGGGCGGGGTGGGACAGAGAGAGAGAGAGGGGGAGAGAGAGAGACAGAGGGGGGGGGGAGAGAGAGAAATTGTAGCCGGAGGGGGGGGGGCGTCCCTCTC
>JAJHIY020000883.1:20000-28000 GCA_022114975.2 Lampris megalopsis
ACTAATGGTAAAATAATAATAATGATACTAATGTTAATAATAATGATACTACTAATAATAATAATGATATACTAATGGTAAAATAATAATAATGATACTAATGTTAATAATAATGTTAATAATAATAACGATGATGATAATAATGATGATGATGATGCTAATAATAATAATGATACTACTACTAGTACTACTACTATTAATAATAATGATGATATAATAACTATGTTATAATAATAATAATAATATAATAATAATAATGATACTACTACTACTGCTACAAGTACTACTACTACTAACAATGGTGATGATGACGATAATATCAATGTTATAATAATAATATAATGATGATGATAATAACCATGTTATAATAATAATAATGATACTATTACTACTACTACTACTACTAATAATAATAATAATAAGAATGTTGATGATGATAAAAACAATGTTATAATAATAATATAATAATGATACTACTACTAATAATAATAACAATGTTGATGATGATAATAACAATGTTATAATAATAATATAATAATGATACTACTACTACTAATAATAATAATAACAATGTTGATGATGATAATAACAATGTTATAATAATAATATATTAATGATACTACTACTAATAATAATAATGATGATGATGATGATAGCTATAATAATGATAATATAACAATGTTATAATAATAATAATAATAATAATAATAACACTGTTTCTCTGAGAGGTCTTATTATTAACATGTAAATGAGGGCCTGTGGGTTCGGGTGCTGGCTCGGTCCAGCAGGAGCTTCTTCACCCTTGATGTGTTTTCATGTGGACAGTCTCAGCGTCCTTGTTCTGGACTCCGAGTGTGGTGGGCATTTTCGTTCCCTCCCAAAGGAACTGAGTCCTCCTCTTCGCTTTAGTTTGGGTTTGTGTATAAAGGCGGCCGGCGGGAGTCCGGCTGGCAGACAAATTGATATTAGATCTATTCCGATTTTACAGTGAATTGACGTGTCGTTTAAAGCACCGCCAAGTGCGGACCTAAGAGAAGACTTCAGGTGAATTAAGCTTCTGTTTCAACACACAAGACGGGGAAAGTCAAAACGTCTCCGCTTGATGAGAATAAACCCGACTTGTTCAGAGAAGCAGGGTTTGCTCTGCGCGAGACGTCCCGATAGGTTCGGATCCTAGAGATTGACGGTACCGGTTCTGCGCTGCTGTCGCTGGGGGAGGACCTGATCTGGAGCCGGACCACCTCACACTTCTTGAAAGAGAATTTCGCCTTCTCGGCGTGGACCCCTTTTCTCCAAAACACGGACTATGAAGGACTGAGCAGTGGAAACCTGCAGCGGTGCGCACGTGCAGGTTGCAGCTGGACCTGAGCGCGCGTGGTGTTGAGTGACACGAGAACAGTTCCCTCACACATCCCGACAAACAAACAAACAAACAAACAAACGGATAAAAACACAGAAACCGTACGAACGAGATGAAAGCCAGCGCGTGTCGCCCCGTCTGGATTTCTTATTGAGAGGAGGGGAGGGGGGGGAGGGAAGGGGAGGGGGAGACAACATGGCTGCCGATCAGGCTGCTCTCTTTGTCTCCGGCAGACGCAGGTCGCCTGTCTTCTCCGCGGCCTCGAGGAAAGTCCGCCGAAGGACTCGAACACAGTCAGGAGCGATGGCGCGGCGGAGGCCGGTGCGGCGGCGGCGGCGGCGCGGCGGCGGAGGCTGGTGCGGCGGAGGCGGAGGCGGAGGCGGAGGCGGAGGCCGGTGCGGCGGAGGCCGGCGGCTGCAAAATGTGCAGCGGGAAAGGGAGAAGCCGGACGGACGGACGGACGGACGGAGTGCACACTAGGCCCGGTGCTGCTGCTGATGAGCATTCTCCTGTTAGGCCGCAGGGGCAGAAATTGTCCGCACGAGCAGCAGAGGAGTGGCGCGTGGTTTACAGAATGGTCCACTTTACTGGACTGGGGTAATGAATGCGGACTCGTTCGGATGCAGATGAGACCGCCTGCTCATCCGCGCTACAAACGAGCCGAGCCAAGGTGCTGGTTAGAAAACAGCCCGGGTGGGAAAACAGACCACTAAGATCAACGCGTGAGAGACCAAATGGACCGGACGCATAGGCGGGATGGAGTCGGGAGACATTCGTCCACAGGGGAAAGGCCCCGCCACGTCAGTACAGATGTCCAAGCTGCTGCAGCTCCCTCCACCCGCCCCCCCCCTTCTCCACTTCCAACCCCGACACTTCGACTACGACGTCATCAGAGCCGTGCGATGTACCGGCAGAGACCCGGACCAAAAACCTGAGCGAGCTGATTACAACGTGGGGACCAACTACCCGTATGAAGGAGAGGAAGAGGAAGAGGAAGAGGGAGAGGAAGAGGAAGAGGGAGAGGAAGAAGAAGAGGAAGAGGGGCGTTCAATAAACCAAACGAGGTATCAGCTCCCGCGGTTGCTCCCAGGCAGGTTTGTACGGGCTCCTGTGAGCACCCCGCGGAACAGTAAATCAGGCCTCGTACACGTCACGCCACGGCACGCGGGGACACCTTCACTCCGTGCGTGTGTGCGTGTGTGTGTGTGTGTGTGTGTGTGTGTGGGGGGGGGGGGGTTTGCACGCGGCTCAGCTGTTGGCAGGGCTGCGCATTGATTCCAGGTTATGGTGGTTTGTCAGTGGGCTCGCAGCGCGGTTGCCGTCGTCCCATCGTGACGGGAAGCGCCGTGGTCCAAATGAACCACAGACACAATACCTGCTGAGCTCCTACTGTAGTTCTGGTTCTACTCGAGCTAGCTGTGCTGCTCTCCCGTCGTGCCGTCCCGAACCTTCGAACCGGCGACACGCTTCCGCCACGCTTTAATGTTTCTATTGTTCCTCTGTGAATGACATTGTGTTGTAATTGTGATTCTCTCCCAAGTCTCTTCACTTCCGGTCCGTCCGGCCGTCTGCAGGCAGGCTTCACTGGTTCTCGGCGGTCCGTGTGGAACCGGAGTCGCGCACGAGGCCGAGATACCGGAGAGATGTAGATGACAAATAAAAGGAGAAAAGCCCCCCTCACCCCCTCACCCCCCTCACCCCCTCTGTCGTCCACAGGAATGAGGCGCTACATTGTTTCTGACGCGGACGTTTGGAGAAGCGCCGCTGCGCCGCCGCCTCCATTAATCCGCGTCGGTGTGGTTTTCCTCCAGGAGGTCTAACGCACCGCGGACACCGCACCGGAGAAGGCGGCACACACGCGCCTAAATCCTCCACTGGTTCCGCTCTCTTGATACTAGCTCGGTTTGGATCATTACGCTTATTATCACCAGGCCTGTTATTATGATTATCAATAGTAGTATCACTACTGCAGTTATTGTTATTTATTATTACTATTACTGTTTTTATTATGATTATTATTAATACTATTATTGTTATTTATTATTACTATTACTGTTTTTATTATGATTATTATTAACACTATTATTGTTATTTATTATTACTATTACTGTTTTTATTGATTATTATTAACACTATTATTGTTATTTATTATTACTATTACTGTTTTTATTATGATTATTATTAATACTATTATTGTTATTTATTATTACTATTACTGTTTTTATTATGATTATTATTAATACTATTATTGTTATTTATTATTACTATTACTGTTTTTATTATGATTATTATTAATACTATTATTGTTATTTATTATTACTATTACTGTTTTTATTATGATTATTATTAATACTATTACTATTTTTATTCATTAATATTATTAGGACTCTAGTTATTATTATTAATCATGATATTAATATTATCATCACCGTCATTATTGTTGTTGTTGTTGTGTTGTTGTTGTGTTGTTGTCCGTCTACACTGCCTTCTCGCGCCTCATATGTGATGGCTTGTACATGAAAATGAATAAAAAAATCAATTAAAGGTTTTTTCCCGCACCAAATGAAAATGAAAGCGATTCTTGCTTCCCGCTGTTCCTCTGACCAACTACCAGCCACGCGCACGCAAGCGTCCCCATGATACACCACCGAGTTAATCCATGAAATGATGCCCCCCCCCCCCATACCTCCTGTCTCTCTCTCCATCTGTCTCTCTCTCTCCCTCCCTCGCTCTGGAACGGTCGGGAGCGGCACCGCAAAACGACACCAGATCTCCCCTCTCGCCTCCTCCTCTGGACTCGCCCCTCAGCTCGCCGGGTGTGACTTTGCGCAGGCGGACTGAAGTGACTTTGGCCAGACATGTGGGAGAAGAAGCGAGGCTAAACAGCGAGCCCGTCCCGCCATCTTTCCCACGTCACGTTCAAGAGGAAGACGGGAAGAAGGGGGAGTGAGAGAAGAAGAAGAAGAAGAAGTAAAAGAAAGTCTGGTCTGCGGAGGAGGATTTGAGCAAAGGCAGAGACAGGCGGAGTGCTGACATGAAGGATGATGCACAACTCCATTCTGCAAGAAGCCCAAAGAAAACATTGTGGAGAAATGCTCGGAGGGAGGGAGGGAGGGAGGGAGGGAGGGAGAGAGAGTCAGACCTTCACAAAATGAACCCAGATTCCAGATTTAGCAAAGCCAAGTCTTCGAGCTGCACGTGAAGTCCACAGCACGCCACGAAGCCAGCTAGTGACGTAGTAACGTCTCACATCAACGCAGGCGAAGCGGGAAGACGCGGTTACGAAGCCAAGAGCAGATACACGTTGTGTCGGCTGCACATGGAAACACACACGAGTGGGTCCACACAACCCCGCACATGTGTTTCTGGGGTCAAAGCAAACCGCAGCCTGCCGGGCGTCCGGTCCGCGCTTGCCCCACTTCTCTATGCGGCGCCAGGCTCGAACCGGTGGCATCCGGACCACCGGTCACCTCGCGGCTCCTACAAGTTGGAACAATATATGACTGATATGGTCCCTACCACCAGCCGGCAGCTCCCCCCCACCCCCACCCCCACCCCCACTCCACCCTTTACGAGATCTCACGGCGGCCGAGGCGCGCCCGTTGTGCCAAATTTAAACAAATCTTCCGTTAATTGGTGCTCGCAGTAATTTAAGAGCCGGAGCTGCAGCCAGCAAGACGTCTATTAGAGCAGGCGGCTCCCGCCATGCCCCGACAGCGGGGGAGACACCTTTCAGATAGATCACGTAGAGAAACGCGTGAGAGAGGAGAGGGAGACAGCGCGAGAGAGAGAGAGAGAGAGAGGGAGAGAGAGAGAGAGGGAGAGAGAGAGACGGAGAGAGAGAGAGAGAGAGAGAGAGAGAGAGAGAGAGAGAGAGAGAGAGAGAGAGACAGCGAGAGAGAGAGAGAGAGAGATTACGGAATATTGGGAAAGACGCAGGAAGTGAGTAAACTGGTTAAGAAACAGTTTAAGACGCTCAGCTGGAAGACACGAAAGAGGGAAAGAGAGAGAAATAAAGAGAGAGAGAGAGAGAAAGAGAGAGAAAGAGAGAGAAAGAGACAGCGAGAGAGAGATTAAGGGATATTGGGAAAGACGCAGGAAGTGAGTGAGCTGGTGAAGAAACAGTGGAAGACGCTCAGCTGAAAGACAGAAAAGAGGGAAAGCTGAAGAAAGAGACAGAAAAATAAAGAGAAGGAGACAGAGAGAGAGAGACAGAGAGAGAGAGAGAGAGAGAGAGAGAGATCGGTCCTGACGGGGAGATCTCCTCTTTCTCTCTCTCCCTTCCCCGAGTTCTCCTGGTTGCTGTGAATCATCAGTCCATCGACCATCAGTCTCCCGGCGGAGGCGCGGATGATTTATCGCGGCCGGCACCATAAACAACAGCACTCCCTCATAAAGCCACAATGGCAGCCGCGGCCGCACGCTGACACCCGGGCTCGCTATAAATCACCACAAGGAGCTGGGAGAGAAGGAGGGAGCGAGGAGGAGAGAGAGCGAGCGAGAGGGGGAGAGCGGCAGACAGAGAGGCAGGGAGATAGAGGAAGATGTACATGCGGAGAGAAGGAGGCCGGAGGAGAGGAGTATCCGGGGCTGGCTCGGTCTAAACAGCCGTCGGCGAGCTTCCCCGCGCTGCGCCGCAGGTTGCGCCGCTCCGCCGTCCCTCCGTCCCAAACCTGTAAACAATGAGGAGGACGGAGCACGTCCAGACAAGACGAGAACGGCATGCATGGTGGTGAGGAGAGGTGCATGGCGGAGGGTTTCTTTTTTTGGGTGGGGGGGTTTGTTGGACATATTTACCGCGATGTTACAACAGCCTATAATTCACTGCCAGGGTCGCAGGCGCGGCGCGGCGCGGCGCGGCGCGGCACGGCACGGCAGCAATATGCACTTGCGTAGAAGAAGTCTGGCTTCCCCCCCCCCCATGCAGTTCCCGCGTCCGCTTCCCCTCCGCAATACTCACGGCGTCCACGGTGTCCACGGCACGCGCAGCCGTCCAAATTTGTTTTATTGCAGCTTCTTCCCTCTCTTCTTTTTCCTTCCCAACCTCGCTCTCTCCCGGTATTTGTCGTGGCTCCTCTTCACTCTCTCTCTCTCTCTCTCTCTCTCTCTCTCTCTCTCTCCCTCTCTCCCTCTCTCTCCCTCTCTCTCTCTCTCCCTCTCTCTCTCTCTCTCCCCCCTGCTACAGGGGGGCTCGCTGTTATTTTTTAGAGGACAGTTGGGTTTTCCACGTCAGACACACACACACTGGAGCAGCACCATGTCTTACCGTTATATTCCTGACGAATACATATCTATTCTGCAACCTCTGCATTAATTATTTAATGAATCACGTGACACGTCGGGGTGGGGGTGTGGGGGTGGGGGGGTCGTGCGCCTCTCCTCTCCTCTCCTCTTCCTGAGTCAGTCGTTGGGGGCCCATCCGGCACCACGCTTTCCAACCCATCCCGTTTTTATTATCCGGTTTTTTTTTTGTTTTCTTCGTTTGTTTGTTTGTTTGTTTGTTTGTTTGTTTGTGGGGTAAGAGTGGCGCGAGCCTTCCGCTGTGGAGCAAATACGAGGTGACGGTGTGTGGGGAGGAGAGGGAGGGAGCGACAGAGAAACAGATTGTCATCGAGACCGTTCCGCACAAAAACGACTTGACGCCTTCTTTGTTGCGCGTCACGTCCTGCAGCAGCTCCGGTCCACACATGGCCTCCCGCAACCAAACCTCTCCATAACGCACGATCCGGTCCACACATGGCCTCCCGCAACCAAACCTCTCCATAACGCACGATCCGGTCCACACATGGCCTCCCGCAACCAAACCTCTCCATAACGCACGATACGGTTCACACATGGCCTCCCGAAACCAAACCTCTCCATAACGCACGATCCGGTTCACACATGGCCTCCCGAAACCAAACCTCTCCATAACGCACGACGTACCAAACACACTTCCCTCCGCATCCTAACACCACTTCAGTCTTTGCAGCACTGCACTGCACATGAAACCGAGCCCAGCCACAGTTCCGGGTCGCGCACAACCATGTAGTCCAGAACACAACACAGTAACCCGAGCAGCTCTCCAGCACATCCAAACTACTCCGCCCCCCCCCCACGAATAAATGTCGGAGTATTTCTCCCGGCACAGAGTTTCCGGCGACGAGCGGAGACACGAGCAGCTCTTTGCTCGGACGCGGGGGTCCCTCCAGACCCCCGAGCCCACCGCGTTGTTAACACGCCGTACTGGCGGGTCTCCGTAACTCGTTTAGACGAACGACGGAGAGGCGCGAGACTTCAGCCCGCTGACGGGACACGTCCGGTGCGTAAAGCTGCCAGGAGGAAAGACAATGGGAAGAGTAGCGAGAAAGAGGGAGAGGGAGAGAGACTGGGGGGGGGGGACCCCTGCCGCGCGGGCCAAGGCCCCGACGGCCCGTCGGACTCCTTTGGGTGTTCTCCTCTCCCTGTTCCAGACCTCCAACCGCCTCCTTCAAACAATGGAGCTGGAGGTTGTATTCATGTGCGGTACAAATATAGACCAGCACGCACGCACGCACGCACGCACGCACATCAAGTATGAAGCAGTTGAAGGTCAGACAATGGGCTGACTGGCTCCTTGTGTTGGCCTCCAAGGCGCACCACCAAACATCGTCGTGTCGTG
>JAJHIY020000884.1:5000-27997 GCA_022114975.2 Lampris megalopsis
TGATTTGCAAATCCTTTTCCGCCTATATTCAAGTGAATACACTACAAAGACAAGATATTTAATGTTCAAACTGATAAACTTCATTGTTTTCTTGCAAATATTCACTCATTTTGAATTTGCTGCCTGCAACACGTTCCAGAGAAGCTGGGACAGGGGCATGTTCTCCACTGTGTTACACCACCTTTCCTTTTAACAACACTCAGTAAGCGTTTGGGAACTGAGGACACTAATTGTTGAAGCTTTGAAGGTGGAATTCTTTCCCATTCTTGCTTGATGTACGACTTCAGTCGCTCAGCAGTCCGGGGTCTCTGTTGTCATATTTTGCGCTTCATAATGTGCCACACATTATCAATGGGAGACAGGTCTGGACTGCAGGCAGGCCAGTCCAGTACCCGCACTCTTTTACTACGAAGCCCCGCTGGTGGAACACCTGCAGAATGTGGCTTGGCATCATCTTGCTGAAATAAGCAGGGACGTCCCTGAAAAAGACATCGCTTGGATGGCAGCACATGTTGCTCCAAAACCTGTATGTACCTTCAGCATTAATGGTGCCTTCACAGATGTGCAAGCTACCCATGATGCCATGGGGCACTAACACACCCCCATACCATCACAGATGCTGGCTTTTGGACTCTGCGCTGAGAACAATCTGGACGGTCCTTTTCCTCTTTAGCCCGGAGGACACGACGTCCATGATTTCCAGAAACAATGTGAAATGTGGACTCGTCAGACCACAGCACACTTGTCCACCTTGCGTCGGTCCATCTCAGATGAGCTCGGGCCCAGAGAAGCGGGCGGCGTTTTTGGGTGTGGTTGATATCTGGCTTTGGCTTTGCATGGTAGAGTTTTAACTTGCACTTGTAGATGCAGCGACCAACTGTGTTAACTGACGATGGTTTTCCCAAGTGCTCCTGAGCCCACGTGATAATACCCTTTACAGCAGTGTTTCTCAACCCAGTCCTCAAGGAACCCCTATCCTGCAGATTTCCATTGTAACCCTGCATAGGTAGCCCTGCTTGTACTTACTCGACCAATCATCTCGCAGCACTTAATTATGCAAGGTGTGCAACATCTGACAAAATTCATTGCTGATTGGTTGAATAACTACAAACAGGTCCCTATTCAGGGTTGCAAAGAAAATATGTAGGATAGGGGGGTTCCTTGAGGACTGGGTTGAGAAACACTGCTTTACAGAATGATGTCGGTTTTTAATGCAGTGCCGCCTGAGGGGTCGAAGGTCACGGCCTTGCTGCTTACGTGCAGAGATTTCTCTGGATTCTCTGAGTCTTTTGATGATATTATGGACTGTAGATAATGAAATCCCTAAATTCCTTGCAGTTGTACGTTGAGAAACGTTGTACTTAAACCGTTGGACTAGAGAACAAGCGACCTGTGTGGTCGTATGGGTCGGAGGACCTGTTGTCAAGTACACCTTGTAGAAGGACTGGATTTGATACGAGTTGTAATGTATCCTCCCGCGAGTCATCAGAGCATCCACAGCCTCTGTGGCAGCGTCGTCCTGCCGGAAGTCGAGATTTTTGAATCTGTGTTAAAAAGGTGTGCGAGTATGAAAGCGTGACCTGCGAACCCGAGTCGCACCTGCACAAATGTGTAACCGCCGTGCGAAAAGTCAAAGAACAAAACCCTCGTTATCTCGCAGTGACGAGCGCGACTTCGACAACTCGTCATTATCCGTGCTCAAGGTGAGAAACAAACTCCTGATGACACCGTGTGCAGCAAGGTGCTCTCATTACTCCAAACCCTTTATCGTTACCATCATCATCATCATCATCGTCGTTCTCCTTCTAGTCTCAATAAGATGTAGTGAACCAGAAAGATGGAGAGAAACGGAAAGAAGAGAAAGCAACAAAAAAGAAAAGAAGTAAAAAGGGGGAGGAATGGAAGTGCAGCGGTGAGAGGGCACGGAGAAGAAAAGCGGTAATAAAGAGATAATGAAGGAGAAAAAAACACTGACACGGGTGTAGAAGGGCGAGCGAGGAAGAGAGTGAGAGTGCCGGAGAGTAAGCGAGAAAGCGAGAACGAGAGATAAAAAGGACGATAAGCGGACGGGGAGAGGGAGCAGAGTGCACCGGAGGTATGGAAATGAGCAGAGAGAGAGAGGGGGGGAAGAGGAGAGGGGGGACGGCGGGAGAGGAAGTAAAACGAGTGATGCGAGGAGGAGAGGATGGATGAGGGTGGGGAGCGGCCTTGCGGTGGGAGGCTGTGAGGTGCGAGAGAGGGCTAGCAGAGGGGCCGTGTTTTACAAATTGCCGTTCGAGACGAGCCAACGGAGGGATGCGGCGGCGGGGTGGGGAGGGGGGGGAGAGGGGTGGGGTGGGTGGGGGGGGGACACGAGTGCAGTGACCAGATTGCTCACAGTGAGAGATGTCCTCTGGCCCTTCCAAATGCTGTCACGCACACATGGGCGCATGTGCGCACACAGACACACACAGACAAGCGGCGTACACACAAACACCAGTGACGTCCACGCAGGTAAGCCAAAAATACATATGTGGGTGTATCTGTGGTAAGCCACGGTTCTACTCGCGTGCACTAAGGTGACACAAAATAAATCTTCTCTCACACACACACACTCACAGACACACACACACTCACAGACACACTATCTCTTCCTCCCTCACTGCTAAACTCCCCATAACCACCAGGCGTATACTCTGGAGTGTGTCCATGCGGGGGCCCTGCTGACACTCCTCTCTCTAGGCCCTTATCCCTGTTCCAGCTCCACGCTCCGCCGGGACAGGACCTCATAAAAGTCCCATCAGCACAGCACTAGATGGTCTCCACCCTACCCACTTCCACGCCACGGTCATCAGCTTCACCCTCAGCCCTCAATGACACACACACACACACACACACTGTGAAGGAGATGGGAGCATCGAGGATAAAACGTGCCCGCTGCCAGCGGTGTCGTTTGTTCTGAAAACGTGCCATGTTTTTCAGAGGGAGTAATGGGGTTATGTTTATTGTCAGGCCATGTCGGATGCTCAAGCTGTATTAATTTGATAAAGGGAAATTATAAACAACAGCTCGCCCAGAGTACACATTTCTCCTCCGCGGGGACTCGCGCTGTAGAAACAGGAAGTTGCCTGTGACTGCCCAATAGAGGTTGCGACGTGCAACATTCCATGTCAGCGGTCTTGTGTCCAGCTGCTTCCATTATATTTTGGTCCGTGTGATATTCCCATCGGTCCAGATTTATATTCCATATCATGGCTTCGGGCATTGCGCGAGGGCTTTGAAATGTCGCCTTTGTGTAGGAACAACTGCAAGGCATTTGAGCATTTTAAAGGGGGTTTGGCAATGGTGCTAAATGCAAACGAGCTCAATTTTCAACATTAAACCTGCAGTGCGGAATTTTTGTCTCCCCCTTCTGGCAGGGAGCGTAATTACACGCACTTTCAACACGTTCTTAGTTAATAGTTACAAGCAAGAAACCGCCCAGACCCACGGCGCATCCGCCAAGTGTGACGTTGATCGGACGAACGGTTGTCGAGAAAATCGAAGGATGGACAGACACTCCTTCAATTTTAGTTAGAGGGAATTCAGGGAGCAGCCGGGACGCGAACCCAGGTCTCCCGCACCACGGGCGACTACGTTAAGCAGTCGACTAAAGGGTCCGACCCGTTAGCTAAGGGCTAGCGAGTCTAGTCATCCGTGGTCGTTACACTACCCCCCCCCTCCTCCCGGAAGCGCGTCCCAGCGCTTCAGCCTATCAGCTCCCTCACGCCTCTGGGCGCAGGTGCTTCCGATGGCCTCGCGGTCTCACCATCCATCCCACTTCTGACACCAATACAGTGAATTCAGGCGGCAGCCGGGAACCGCCGCAGTCGGGACGCGAACCCGGGTCTCCCGCACCACGGGCGACTACATTAACCAGTCGACTAAAGGGTCCGACCCGTTAGCCAAGGGCTAGCGAGTCTAGTCATCCGTGGTCGTTACGTTAAGCAGTCGACTAAAGGGTCCTAGTCATCTGTGGTCGTTACACTACCCCCCCTCCTTCCGGAAGCGCGTCCCAGCGCTTCAGCCTATCAGCTCCCTCACGCCTCTGGGCGCAGGTACTTCCGATGGCCTCGCGGTCTCACCATCCCACTTCTGACACCAATACAGTGAATTCAGGCGGCAGCCGGGAACCGCCGCAGTCGGGACGCGAACCCGGGTCTCCCGCACCACGGGCGACTACGTTAACCAGTCGACTAAAGGGTCCGACCTGTTAGCCAAGGGCTAGCGAGTCTAGTCATCCGTGGTCGTTACTTTATTAAAGACAGTACAGTATTCAACATCCTTACCAAGCATCCCTCTCAGATCGTCCCATGAGCGAGTGAATTTGTCCTCGCTGTCGATCGCTTTCTTTTTTCTTCTAACTTTAATCCTTCCTCTGAATGCCAAGTTTCTTTATTCTCCGGGGCACCAGAATCTACTCCATCGCTACTTCAGCTCTGCCGAAGCAATCGCGTCTATCGTTTATACAAACGACTTTAGATCCAACTTCCGTGTGACGAAAGCGTTTGCCTCCCTCCGATTGGCTAACCCTAACCCTAATCTTAACCAATCAGAGGCAGTGTTTACTGGCTGACATAAAACGCATCGCTACCGGTGCTCCAGCGCGGGAATGTCACCCCGGCACCACCTTTAAAAGGCCGATATACTGCAAAATACAGCGGTTTACCTGGCAGGGATAGGCTTCGCCAGCGTTGTGTGACGAGGGCTTCGGTGTAACGGACATTCATTTGTATGTAAAAGTCCCACACACCAGCTTTGAATCTGTTATGCACTAGAGATTAGAGGACTGAAGATCAACAGAACAAAGACTAAGTACCTGTGTATAAACAAGCCAGTAGAAAGTCCAGGTTTGACCTTGGAGGAAGGACACAATCTGGGTGGAATTCACGGAGGAAGGTAGCTGGAGTACTTGGTGAAAAAAAGAGTGCCGCTGAGGATAAAGGGCAAAGTATAGAAATCAATTGTTAGGCCTGCCATGCTCTATGGTATGCAAGCAGTGACAACAGAGGGGCTAGAATCTACATTACTGGTAGCAGAGATGAATGTGCCGCGATGGTCCTTGGGAGGGACTAGAAAAGGCCAGAAGAGAAATGAAGAAGTGAGCTACATTCAAGATCAGGAGAACGGATGAGAACTCGAGAGAGACGAGATTGAGAAGGTATTGGACATGTACGGAGAGGAGGCATAGATATAGGAAAGAAGGTATTGGACCTGGAAATACTTGACAAGCAAAAGATGGAGAGACCAGATAGAGGAGGACATGAGATGGGTTGGACCGCAGGAGAGGGATGCGTCGGACAGAAAGCTATGGCGGGTAAATATCTGCGGGGGAGACCCCTGAGAAACGGGGAGCGAGCTGAAATGAGATATACATATATAGGGATAATAGTCCATTTGCAGCCTAGAAGCCTTCTGTGTCTCTCGTGGGACATCGGCGACGGACACCCCGAGAATCACGATCCTTCTGTGGGATTCATTACGTACCGTTGTTTTTCGCATTTCCTTATACAACGCGGCCTCTTTCGATGTTTCCCACCAAAGGTAGCTGCAAACCAGGAAGTAAGGGTTGTAGTTTCCACATTCACAGATTGTCCGCCGGTGACGTCGTAGTCGCACTTTTTTTTAATACGACTACCGTAGTGTCTCTGTAGAGAGACTGAAAATCACGATAGGTTTTCCTTAACAACTATTAGGGGTGTAAGAAACTACCGATACACTCGAGTATCGCGATATTATCGTCTGTGATACCGTATCGATTCTCGGAGCCAGTATATCGGTTTTTAATTGTTTACATGTAAAGGTTCGTGACAAACATTTTGTGTTGTGTGTAACCCCACGACGACAACAGTGTTGTGATCTGTCTACAGCCATTTGACTCTTCCACTTCAACACAACAACATAAACTGAGGCAGGAAGTAGCGTAAGCACAAAGAACACAGGGCCATTAAATCGCGATATATCGCAATTTTTACGGTATCGCGATATATCGCCTTTCTTACAGTATCACGATATATCGCAATTTTTACGGTATCGAGATATATCGCCTTTCTTACAGTATCGCGATATATCACCTTTCTTACGGTATCGCAATATATCGCGATATACTGAATCATAACTCCTGTATCGTGATATGTATCGTATCGCCAGATTCTCACCAGTACACAACCCTAACAACTATGAGATCTTCTTGACAATCACCTTGAATGGATTGTCCCTTTAAGAAGGGGTGGGGGAGAGGGGGGTGGTGATGGCCGGCTGGTTCTTTCAGTGCGGCAGTGCGAGAACTGTGTCATGGTGTTCTGTGTCATACTTTGATAAGGACTTCACCGTTCTCGTCTGTCAATAACGGGCAACTCCACCGGGAGACTGCTGAATACATGAGCCCATTTGAGAAGAGTCTTTTTATGCACTCTGTCGCAAGAGTTGTCTGAATTCTGTTTGTGTCACTTTGTGTTGCATGGTTGTGTGTGTGTGTGTGTGTGTTTGTGTGTGTGTCCATACTGGGCTCGAGGTTACAAGGGACTGATAGATAAAAAGTAACAAAGGCTTGAAGAAAAGTGAAACTCTACTCCGACCAAGGTACAAAGACTCTGCTGTCGCCCCCCCCCCCTTTTCTCCCCAATTGTACCCGGCCAATTACCCCACTCTTCCGAGCCTTCCTGGTCGCTGCTCCACCCCCCTCTGCCAATCCGTCGAGGGCTCCAGACTACCACAGGCCTCCTCCCATACCTGTGGAGTCGCCAGCCGCTTCTTTTCACCTGACAGTGAGGAGTTTCGCCAGGGGGACGTAGCGTGTGGGAGGATCACGCTGTTCCCCCCAGTTCCCCACCCCCTTCCGAACAAGCGCCCCCACCGACCAGAGGAGGCGCTAGTGCAGCGACCAGGACACATACCCACATCGGGCTTCCCACCCGCAGACACAGCCAATTGTGTTTGTAGGGACACCACCCGACCAAGCCGGAGGTAACTCGGGGATTCGAACAGGCGATCCCTGTGTTGGCAGGCAACGGAAAAGACCGCCATGCTACCCGGGTGCCCCGTCGTTGTTTTTAATAATGGTGGCAGTTCTGTGTGTGTGTGTGTGTGTGTGTGCACATATGCACGTGAGTGTGTGTGTGTGTGTGTGTGCACATATGCACGTGAGTGTACATGTGTGCACACCCATGCATATTCGGAAGTCTAGGTTGCAACAGTGCACTTCAGGGTGCATTGCTGCATGTGTTTGCATGGAGTGTTAATGGGGTGGATGGGAAGGGGGGGGCTACGAGAGGGAGACGCGGCAGCCACACCTCTCCCGGGGTATCCACTAGGGGCAGTGGCGCTATTCAACCCACAGCTGGGGGGGCTGGTTGGTGGGCATCAGGGAATAGCCACACACCCGGTGGGCCTGTGTACCACACGTCTAGGGGCCAGACCTCCTCCGAGGCCCTTGTAGTTCAGCCAGGGTGCAAGGCGTAGCCTCCGCGTGTCGCCACGGGGAGGCGCTACATAGGGCTTGCTGTTGGGAGAGGCTACGTACTGGCAGGGCGAGGCTTAGTGCTCGGCTCTCCTGTTCGCATCTCTGCTAGCCAGCGGCGAAGGCCGAGAGCGACGCGTGACGGACACACAACACTACACCGACACAACAACCCCACTTCTTACACAAGGGTGCGAGACACGTCTGAGCCAGTCTGAGCCACTAATAACACTACACATTTTACTGGTCTTGGGGCAAGCTGAGAGCAGTGTTGGTGTATGCCGTTGCTGTCGAGGCCATGTTAACCGGTGCTGTTACATTTCATGACCAGCAGGGGCCATGAGTGGTTACTGCTATGTGTGTGTGTGTGTGTGTTGGAGGGGGGGATCCTTACTAGACGTAGGCCTCCATTATTCTGCGCTTGTTTTAAGTTTGCCAAGTAGACAACAATGGAGGCCGGAATGGTAAGACAGCGGAGACAATGGAGGAGGCAGAAGATGAACAAAAGAGAAGGCTTCTGTCAGCTTTTATTGCGCCGGGCACAATAACGCCAGTGTTTGACAAGTGAGATGGGGAGGGAGGGAGGGAGGGAGGGAGGGAGGGAAAGTGAGATGCGCAGGCGAGAGAAATGACATATGATGCCTCAGCCTACAGGCGCTGGTAAATAATCCCAGCGGAGGGACACACGGGGAAGGAGGGGAAGGAGGGACGAGACGGGAAGGGTGCAGAGAGGAGGGAGGAGGGAGCAGGAGCGGGGAGTCGGTCGTTCGACGGATTGGGGGCGTTTAAAAAATGCGCGCCTTCCAGGAAATGCGGCGTGGTTGGGCCATGCCGGGTCGCGCTTTGTGTGCGAACAATGAGAACTATTCCGGCCATGACGTCACGGCAGAGTTTGCTCGCGAGTAAAGTGGCAGGTAATTGTTGCACCTTTGCCTCTTTGTGTCTGCCCAGTTAGGCAGCGTACACGTCACAGGTGTTACACCGGATGCACACCTGACACTCTGCACACCAAGCACGCGCAACTTCCCATGCATTTACACAACCCCCCCCCACCTCACACACACACACACACACACCAACACGTCCTCCAACCCATACCACCACATAAGTCGTTTGTCCTCTAATACGACCCACGGGAGCGTTTCCTAAATTAGCGCCCCCTACCGGCGGCAGGGGATATGCCACAGATACTTTTCGCCTCTGTGCATTGTGGGTTTTTAAAACAACGTGAGAACAATAGAAGATGTAGTCAGTGCGTTTTTGTGTTGTTTCGCCGTCTAGTATAGTAACTCGGCAGTGTGTTTACCTATGGATGACGTTATAGAGCTGACTTAACGCTAGCCACAAGTTAGCAAGTCAGCTAGCATGGACATTATAACCGCTATGTGACGTTAAACTTTGCTTTTATTAATATTCCTTCTCGCGACAGCTTATGGAAGGAGATGCTTATTGTTACAGGGGAAGTGACGTGTCATAATTACGGAGGACCGCCAGGAAGTAGCTTAACACGTCACTATAGGTGGTAATAAGCTGCTTGTACAAACCACCTATGGGGTCGTTTTTGGGTGGAGGACGGTCTGGGTAATTGGCCGGATACAATTGGGGAGAAAATAAAATGTAAAAAAAAAATGTGCTTGACAGTTCGGTGGAAACACGACTACTGAGACACCGCACCCATCTCTCCACCCTTCTCTCTCAAAAACCCTTCTCTCCATCCCCAGCTCTTTTCTTATGCCCCTTTTCCACTACGTGGTACCAGCTCAACTCGCCCCTTTTTTCCCCGTTTTCCATTACTGGGAAGTGCCGGCATTTTGGTAACTGTTACCACTTTTCTGGTACCACCTTTGTCGAGGTACCAAAATCAATGCACACCTCTGATTGGTCAGAGAAACGCGTCACTGCGTCATTTTGTGTCATTGCGTCATCAGTGCGCGCTTGGGATATCAGCCGGCATTTTTAAATGGTAGAGGCCAGAGCCCTAGAAAGAGAGAGTTGCGTCAACGAGGGGTCAGAACGCGAGAGGGTCACGTGGTTCGTGTAGCCGCCGAATAGTTCCAAAGGAAGCTTGGCGGGTCGTTTAAAGGAACTGCTTAGCCGCGACTTCTGGTGACTACTAATCAATATTTTCAGATTTTTACATTTATATATAGATACACGTGACACGTATATTCTATGCGCACTGTTTGGAACTATCCGGGGCTCCCATGATCCGCCATTGCTGCGGCCCATTGACGTCTACGGAGTTGACGTAACTCTCGCTTTCGAGGGCTCTGGTGGAGGCGAGTTCCCATCGACGCAGAGAACGGCCAACTGAGCATGCGCGAGTACTCGTCGCCTCCGTCGTTTGGGTAGGGTAAGGTTAGGGTTAACGTTAGCTAATCAGACGCAGAGTAGGGGCGGGTCTTCCTAGAGCAGTGGTTCTCAACCTTTTTGGGGTCCTGGACCCCCTGTGTATTTTTGATCTACCCTGAGGACCCCTCCACCTGATCTTGGGGGAGGGGGGTTGCAATTTGATAGAAACAGTAGAAACTGCATTTTAAATTGCATTATAGCATTTATTCACTCTTTGGGGCAAAAATAAGAGCTTTCAGTTGTAACTTAGATATAGTTAACAAAACAGAATTCTTATGCAGTAACTTTCAGATATATGTAACAAAACAGAATGTGTATTCAGTAACTTTCAGATATATGTAACAAAACAGAATATGTATTCAGTAACTTTCAGATATATGTAACAAAACAGAATATGTATTCAGTAACTTTCAGATATATGTAACAAAACAGAATATGTATTCAGTAACTTTCAGATATATGTAACAACAGAATTTCTATGCAGTAACTTTTAACAATGCAAACGGGAGCGAGATCTCTTATTAAAATACAATAAATTACACTTGTGAAACAGATGTAATTAGAGAAAAAAGTCCCGTTACCCTTTATAGTTTAGGTAGATAAAGGTCTCAGTCACATTTGAGTAAAATAATCCTATTTCTATAAATGTCATAGGATCTTTTTTTTAAAGATATTTTATTTTCACGGACCCCCTGCAATTACACCACGGACCACTAGGGGTCCGCGGACCCCCGGTTGAGAAACACTGTCCTAGAATCCTAGCGCCTGGACGCTGCGCGGGGCGTGTGGAGGCGTGGCAGAGGCATGTCGCGCATGCTCAGTCGACCGTTCTCTGCATCGACGGGAACTAGCCGCTACCGCTCGGAAGTGCTCGTTGAAATGTGAGGGGTAGGGGGGAGCCGGAAGTCCACGCCGTGGCCGGCCTCGGTCGGTAATGGAAAAGGACACAGCAGCGGGTCGGGTCGAGCCGGTAGCACGTCGTGGGACGCGGGCATCAGAGACCCGGTCACGCTGCTCCGGGTCCGTTGTGCGGCGCCATTGTTGCCCGAGCAGCGTCACACAACCAGCGGAACTTAATAGGGGCTCAGGGCCACAACCGCTTTCAATAAACGGCTCCGCTCCTCCTTTATTCTCAACCCCGCCTTTCGCTCCACCTCGCTATCTATCCATCCATCTCTTTATCTGTGTGTTTGTGTGTCTGTGTGTTTGTGTGTGTGTGTGTTTGTGCTTGTCTTTCACACCCCGTAGTGTTTGTATGAATAATCTCTTTGTCCCTCCGCTCCCACTCTGATGACGACGGTCTGTCTCCGTCTCTTTCTCTTAACTTCCTTTCATCCCCCTCTCCCCCCCCCCTCTGCTTTTTTTATTCGCGCCTTTACTCCTGTCAGGCGCAGCAGTACGTTTGTTTTCCTTCGTCTCCCCCGCCAGGCCTTTGTTTCCCTCCCTCTCTCCCTCCCTCCCTCCCTCGTCCCGCGTTACCGCTCTCACCCCTCCCATTCTGCCGCGCTCCGCTATTTGCATTTCTCCCTCGTTCCCGTCTCCCCGCGGCTCGGCTACAATGTTTCTCCTCTCCTCATTGTTCCCTCTTCGACGTTTATGTCTCACTTTCTCTCGCTCTCTCTCTCTCTCTCTCTCGCTTCCTTTTCACTCTCTCTCTCTCTCTCTCGCTCTCTCTGTCTCTCTCTCTCTCTCTCTGCCCCCCCCCCTCTCTCTCTCTGCCCCCCTCTCTCTCTCTCTCTGTCTTCCTCTCTCCCTGTCTCTCTCTCTCGCTTCATTTTCACCCTCTCTATCTCTCTC
Organism: Lampris megalopsis; assembly: GCA_022114975.2. Taxonomy (NCBI): domain Eukaryota; kingdom Metazoa; phylum Chordata; class Actinopteri; order Lampriformes; family Lampridae; genus Lampris; species Lampris megalopsis. Next base: position 16,627 of record JAJHIY020000884.1, read on the forward strand.
TGCCCCTCTCTCTCTCTCTCTGTCTTCCTCTCTTCCTGTCTCCCTCTCTTCTTTTTCACCCTCTCTATCTCTCTCTTTGCCCCTTTCTCTTTCTCTCTGCCCCCCCTCTCTTCCTTTTCACTCTCTCTATCTCTGTCTCTCCCCCTTTCTCTCTCTCTCTCTCCCCCTTTCTCTTTCTCTCTGCCCCTCTCTCTCTCTCTCTCTGTCTTCCTCTCTCCCTGTCTCTCTCTCTTCCTTTTCACCCTCTCTATCTCTCTCTCTGCCCCTTTCTCTTTCTCTCTGCCCCCCCTCTCTTCCTTTTCACTCTCTCCATCTCTCTCTCTGCCCCTTTCTCTTTCTCTCTGCCTCTCTCTCTCTCTTCCTTTTCACCCTCTCTATCTCTCTCTCTGCCCCTTTCTCTCTCTCTCTGTCTCTGCCCCTTTCACTCTCTCACTCTCTCTCTCTCTCTCTCTCTCTCTCTCTCTCTCTCTCTTCCTTTTCTCTCTCTCTCTCTCTCTCTCTCTCTCTCTCTCTCTCTGCCTCTCTCTCTCTCTCCCTCTCTCCCCCCGTCCGTCCCTGGCTCTCTCCAGACGTGGCAGGGTGCCTGCAGCTCTCGGTGTGTTCGGTGCTTTGGTGAGGCTTGTCTCTGTCGCCGCGGGCAGCCTCCTCCTCAAGGGGACACGCACATACACAGATGTCCACACGTGTCCACAGATACCGTGTCTCACACACACACACACACACACACACACACACACACACACACACACAGTGGCAAACACACAAACGCAAGCGCACACATAATACATTGGCACAGAAGTGGCACATACAAGCACACACGTGTGCAGTCACTCACAAAAGCAGGCGCCCCCCCACACACACACACATTATTTCAGATGCAGACTCCAACCAGTGGTGGTGGTGGTGGTGGGTGGGGGTCCTTAAGGGACAATTTAGGCCGGAGGGCTTTGACATTATCAAAGAGCTCTTTTGCTAAATGCAGAAATTAATTTATGCCCATTTGTCTATTTGTGTGTGTATGTGTGTATGTGTGTGTGTGTGTTTGAAAAAGAGAGAATATTTCAACATCTCAATACAGCAAAGGGCTATTACATATTATGATGTGCTTGACTTCATTGTGGGTTTTGAGCACAGTGTGTCTGTGTGTGCGCGTGTGTGCGTGTGTGCGTGCACGTACGCCATTCTGCAGTGTGTATGGGAATATCAGCCATCACGTCAGGGGCGTTTCCAGTGGTTACATGTGTGTCGCCATGTTGCCGTATCACTTCAGATTGCTTCTGTCTCACATGTGCTTTGCTTTGTGTGTCTGTGCATGCACGTGTGTGCAGTACAGGTGCGTGTGTGTGTGTGTATGCGCACATACACACACAAACACATATCCACCTGTACTGCACACACGTGCATGCAGACACACACACAATGCACCTGTGTGTGTGTGTGTGTGTGTGTGTGTGTGTGTGTGTGTGTGTGTGTGTGTGTGTGTGTGTGTGTGTGTGTACATGCGAACACAACCTGTTTAGACACACCCTCAGCCTGTCCTCTCAGTGAACTCTGTTCTAACATTCAGCGGAATCACTGACAAACACCACGGTCATTCGAATTACACACACACACACACACACACACATCACAAAATACAGACCAAAAAAAAACACAAAAAATACACATTCGCATTCAATAAAATACAGAAATAGAGAGAAGGGGATGAAAGTGAAAAGAGATAGACATGATATCTACATACACAGTACAGAGAGAGGGGGGGGGCTGAGATAAAGAGACTGGGTATGGAGCCAAGGAGAGGTAAAGAATAGAAATAGTGGGATAAGGTGGGGAGGTAGAGAGGGGCTTATATTGAGCGAGATGGATGGGGGGGGGAGGCGGGGGAGGCGATGAGGCGAAAAAGCATAGCACACCAGGGAGAGATGATGGAGGGAAGGCAGCTGTGGCACAGGGACAGATAGACGGGTAAAACCAGATAGATGGAAACCCGGCGATGGAGGAGGGCAGGGCGAGGGAGGGAGAGGAGGGACGTTTGACTCTTTCTCAGGCCAATAAAGGGAAGTGTATGATCATGGAGCCGTGTGCTGTCTGATGGACACTGGCGTCTGAAACGTCCCACGTCCACTTGAGGGTCTACATACTTCAGCACGGGTGGCCCCGCGGGAACGAAACCCCCCCCGAACCCCGTTAGTGTTAGTGCCCCGATGTGACCGCCGAGCTGCAGGGCTCAGGAGCTGTAAAGATGAAGGTGGTAGATGAGAGGGAGGGAGGGGGGGGAGACAGAAGAGAGGAGAGGCTGTAGTCCCATCGACCGGTCCCCTTCACCCTGCCTCCACCCCGTTTTCATCACAGTAGTACGTCCCGGGGGAGCGGCTTACCTGATTGGCTGCCGTGCAGGGCATGCGACCGGGGGTCTGGAGGTGAGTCTGTCTCCTGATAGGTGGTTGCTAGGCGATGGATGTTGGTATGGGGAGCTGGCCGTGGAGAAATGGCCAGCTGCCACGGATGATAGTCTGTATTTACGTCTACGCGTGTGTGTGTGTGTGTGTGTGTGTGTGTGTAATTGCGTGTGTGTGTGTGTGTGTGTGTGTGTGTGTGTGAACTTGCTTGCACTATTGTATATGTTCCAGCTCTACCAGCGCACATCTATGAAACAGTGCATATCCACTCGTGTGTGTGTGTGTGTGTGTGGTTGTGTGTGTGTGTGTGTGTGTGTGGTTGCTTGCACTATCATATATGTGCAACACAAGTGTATGTGCGTGAATAGCGTCCATGAACTACTGCATATACACTTAATTATGTGTGTGTTGTATGTGTTGTGTGAACTTGCTTGCACTATTCCAGCTCTAGCAGCGCACATACAACGAATTGCATCTACGAAACTGTGCGTATCCACCCGTGTGTGTGTGTGTGTGTGTGTGTGTGTGTTTGTGTGTGTGTGTGGTTGCTTGCACTATCATATATGTGCCACACACCAGTGTATGTGCATTGAATTGCATCTATGAACTATTGCATATACGTGTGTGTGTGTGTGTGTGTGTGTGTATTTGTGTGTGTGTGTGTGTGTGAGAACTTGCTTGTACTATTGTATATGTTCCAGCTCTACCAGCACACATCTATGAAACAGTGCATATCTACTCGTGTGTGTGTGTGTGTGTGTGTGTGTGTGTGTGTGTGTGGTTGTGTGTGTGTGTGTGTGGTTGCTTGCACTATCATATATGTGCAACACAAGTGTATGTGCGTGAATAGCATCCATGAACTACTGCATATACACTTAATTATGTGTGTGTTGTATGTGTTGTGTGAACTTTCTTGCACTATTCCAGCTCTAGCAGCGCACATACAACGAATTGCATCTACGAAACTGTGCGTATCCACCTGGGTGTGTGTGTGTGTGTGTGTGTGTGTGTGTGTGTGTGTGTGTGGTTGCTTGCACTATCATATATGTGCCACACACCAGTGTATGTGCATGGAATTGCATCTATGAACTATTGCATATCCACGTGTGTGTGTGTGTGTGTGTGTGTGTGTGTGTGTGTGTGTGTGTGTGTGTGTGTGTGTGTGTGTGTGTGTGTGTGTGTGTGTGTGTGTGTGTGTGTGTGCTAGCCTCCTGCAGGCAAAGCTGTATAATAACCATCATTACCACACCATGGGCAGAGGGGCTGTCTCAGTTGAGGCTAAAGTGAAATTAAAGGAAGGCCGCTGTTAAAAAATATTGTAATCAGACCGCTGTGTGTGTGTGTGTGTGTGTGTGTGTGTGTGTGTGTGGGCGCATATGTACGTGTGTGTATGTCTGAAAAGCCCTCGCACACGACCGCCTGCCCTTCATACGCACCCACGTTTTGGTGATTTGCGGTGTCTTACTAAGACTGCTCGGGGCTACAGCTGATTAATGCGGTGCCCCGCTGGGGTATTATGCTGCTCGTTAGGGTAATCAACAGGTGTGCTGGGGCCTGACAGACACCACTCTGTGACTGATAGCAGCAAGTGCTACACGTGTCAGTCTTACCAGTGGGGGACTAATAATACCTTCCTCTATGGGAAGGCCTCCACCTGTTCTCAAACCCACGAGTGCCGGGCTTGCCGGCATGGTACCTGTCTGTCCTGACAGCCATGTTAATACGAGACGAGCTAGACAGGTAATCCTTCAGGTCAAGACCTGCAGCATCCCACATGACATCTGGATGCGGGCCACTTCAGGCAGTGATGCGGCACTGATGGCCTTCTTCTATATTCGCTATTCTATAACAGCAAATATGGCCCGAATATGCCAAATCAAATGTGGGCCTTTTTTTTGGGCAAAGATGCGGTGCTCTGGGCAACATGTGATCTGGATGTGACCCTGAAGTGGCCCGTGTGGTAAATGGTGAATATGGCCCAAATATCACAAAACAAATATGGGCCACCTTTGGCAAATATGTGGCACATGCAGCATTGCTATGGCTTGGTTCTGGCCCAGATCTGGCAAACAGGAGCAGACCACCCAAAGTGCCACCATTCCACGCGGTATGTGGGCCGGATGAGGTGTCAGGTGTGGGACGGGTCCGGGCCACAGCAGTTTTGCTATCCAGCATGTGGTAGTCTGCAGCCCTCCCCGGCAGAGGGGGCGGAGCAGCGACCGGGGCGGCTCGGAAGAGTGGGTAAATGGCCAAGTACAATTGGGGAGAAAAAGTGGCATTCAAACCCCACCGCCGACTAGTATGGGTTGGAGGACTTGTAGGGGTTTTTTCCCCCCTATTCACGCCATCTTTTTAAAATATGGCGTCCTTTACGCTGTGCGGTGCATGATCAGGACCACCAAGTTTATTCCCACCTATTTCGCTACCAGTAGCATGACTTTGTGCATGCGTGCATGTGTGTGTGCGTGTGAGAGCCTATATATGTGTGTGTTGCCAGAACGACCTGCTCTGTTCAGATGGACCCAGCTCGTCACCTGCTCGTTAACGCCGTCTGAACACGTGTTTGCATGTAGAAGCCGAACAAAGGCTCCTGCCCTTCTCAGTCTGCAGGAAGGGAAACCCGGGGAAGGACCGCTGAACTCCGCTCCCCTCTTGTTTGAGTTTTATCGATTCCGCTCCCCGTTCCAATTCCTGTCATCGAATCCAGCTCTTATCAAATCCCGATCCTAATTCATGGCATGATTTTTTTGAGTCTGAAAAGGTCGGCCAGTTCCCCTGCAATATCATCATCTCATTATGACTAATTGCCGCCAAGTCTAATTTTACTACCGTCATATAGCCGCTGTAGCATAAATAATCGTGGGCCTTAAATAAATATCCTGTAAATAACGTATTCCCTGCTACACCGGAGGGGACTCTGCAGTCGAAAGGGAACGTCAGCTTTTACATTTTGGTTTACAGTCACTTTCTTTTGTTCACCGCGTCGCCCAGTGGTTGCGGCGCGGCGGCCCAGTGGTTACCACCGTTGCCTCACAACAAGAAGGTCCTGGGTTCGAACCCCAGGCCGTCCCGGGTCCTTTCTGTGTGCAGTGTGCACGTTCTCCCCGTGTCTACTGGGTTTCCTCCCACCATCAAAAAGACATGCGTGTTAGGGTTAATACTCCTGCCTGTGCCCCTGAGCAAGGCAGTGTGAAGACGAACTGGAGTTGGCTCTGCAGCTGCCCACTGCTCCTATACGATAGGATGGGTTAAATGAAGAGAACACATGTCGCTGTAACCTGTACAATGACAAAATGAAGAAGTGGCTTTCTTCTTCTTCTTCTTCTTCTTCTTCCTCATCATCATCATCATCTGACCCATCATTGGAATGATGAATGGAGTTTCCTTACCAGGAGCTCTCTGGGGAACTTGAAGAAGGGGTGGTATTGATTGGGGAACTTGTATGTAAGAGAAATATCGCCGACAATATAAACAATATGCTCTCTCTCGCCATATTAGAGTGCGAGGAGCTGCCGGCGTTGACGCGAGCTGAATGTCGTGTGTTGTGATGACCGGCACCGGGTGAGAAACTGAGAGTGGTGCATTCTCTCACGTCTAAATAATGCTGCCATAAACTCTGCTCTCCTACAAGTCCTACAGCCACATAGGTCGTATACCCTCCAATACGATCCACAGGAGCGTTTCTTCAATCAGCGCCCCCTACCGGCGGCAGGAGATATGCCACAGATACTTTTCGCGTAGGTCGTAATGAGCTGCTTGTATAAAGTCGTTTGTTTGGTGGAGGACAGTCTCCGTTATAAACAGTCTACATCAGGGGTGCCCAACTCCAGGCCTCGAGGGCCGCAGTGTCCGCAGGTATTTGTTGCAACCAGGCGCTACACCACCTGATTTAACTAATTCCTTTCCCTCCTTGGGCCAAGAGGTGAGCTAATTAGTTAAATCAGGTGGTGTAGTGCATGGTTGGAACAAATACCCGCAGACACTGCGGCCCTCGAGGCCTGGAGTTGGGCCCCCCTGGTCTACACGCCGTGTTGAGTCTGACACACAACATAATCGGCATAAACACTGGCACCAGAAAGTCTCGACAAGGGACACGTTTTTTTATGCACTGTAAAAAAAAAGAAGAAGAAGAGAGAAATCTGTCAAGGTGTTTATCTTGTTTTGAGTTTCGCAATGCTCATTTCAAGATATTCTTTTTAATAAAATCCTCTCAACTTAGTAGCACATAGCATAATATGACAAGGAATTTAGTCTGAACGGGAAACGAACCGGTAAAACAAGCAGCGTGATTTGAGATGATCTTTCATTCTTAGCGTAAATGTGTTGAAACGAGTGCTCTTATTATGAGGCAAGTGCACTTTATTGAAACAAGCAATAATACCTGCCTGCCGGTGTGCTGAGAAGCTCTTCTTGCAATAACTTGCGATAACCATTATGAGACGGCAGACAGCAGATAAGCCCATCTTTCTTCTTCTTCTTCTTCTTCTTTTTTTTTTTTTTTTGCAGTGCAGTTTTCTGCTCAGTGCATTCCACCTGTTATTCGAACGACACTGTCCTCCAACAGGTAGACAAAAACCCACAATGCACAGAGGTGAAAAGTATCTGTGGCATGTCTCGTAGGGTCGCTAATTTAGGAAACGCTCCTGTGGGTCGTATTAGAGCAGTGTTTCCCAACCCCGTCCTCAAGGACCCCCTATCCTGCAGATTTTCATCGTAACCCTGCATAGGGTAGCCCTGCTTGTACTTTCTCAACCAATCATCTCACAGCACTTAATTATGCAAGGTGTACAAAATCTGACATAATTCATTGCTGATTGGCTGAATAACTACAAACAGGTACCTATTCATGGGTGCAAAGAAAATCTGCAGGATAGGGGGTCCTTGAGGACTGGGTTGGGAAACACTGTATTAGAGGGTGTACAACCTGTGTGGTCGTATGGGTTGGAGGACTTGTAGAGAGTCGAACACAACCAAAAACCACGATATTGGGATTGGATGACCAGCTTTGAAACTCCTGTAACTTAATGGATACTGAGGCGTGAGTCGCTTCTGCTCCCCCTTGCACTCGGACACAAGCGGTGGGATCTGTTGCAAGCTCGTGCGAAACCCAGGTAGCGCCCGGATGTGGGCCACTTCAGGCAGTGATGCGGCACTGACGGCCTTCTTCTGGCCCTGACAACATGGATGTGAGCCTGAAGTGGCCCACATGTATAATAGCAAATATGGCCCAAATATGCCAAATCAGATGTGGGCCACCTTTGGTAAAGATGTTGCACATGCGGCATTGCCGTGGCTTGGTTCTGACCCAGATCTGGCAAACAGGACCAGACCACCCAAGTGCCATCATTCCACATGATGTGGGATGAGTCCGGGCCACCGCAGTTTTGCTATCCGGGTCGCTTCTGCTCCCCTCGCCCTCGGACACAAGCGGTGGGATCTGTGGCGAGCTCGCTCGGACGAAAACCAGAAGATGCCGTCACACTGGTGCACACCCGACTTGGACGTTGACGGCTTTTTCATGCGTGAAAAAATTATACTTTTTTTTTTTCTTATCGCCTTTATATGAAACAATTAATCAAGCAAATAATTAGAGTTAATCTGCCGGAGTGAAGCTTGCTTTAAGGTCAGTGCACGTCTGCACGTATGTGTGTGTGTATTAAGTTAGTCAATTTGTCGCCCACAGCCGAAGAAGAAAAAAAAATCAAGTGTATTTCAGATACATCGAGTCAATTAATTTTTGCATTAAGTGACTTTGTGTGTGCGTGCGTGTGCTTGTATGTTCATTGCTCAGTCCATTGAAAGAGCATTAAACAAAAGCCTTATTAGGTAAACACAATGAAGCCTCGTGCCTCATAAATGAATAAACACAGCCCGGGGGGAAGACGGATTTAGAGGACGTAACATCGAGACGCGAGCAGAGAAGAGGAGACGGGAGGGAAGGAGCGGAGGAGGAGGAGGCGGAGGAGAGGGCAGGATACATTAAAACATTACTGTTTCAGGGTCATTTGAGTGGTGGCGGCGATGATGGATAACGTGAAAACACCATCTGGCTGCTTTGGACCTTACCGAAGTGTGTCTGCAGCGTTTTGTATTTTGAGCTCAAGTCGGAGAGAGAGAGAGATGGAGTGCGGCAGAGTTCTTGTGCAGGGAAGGACAAAAAGAGAGAGAGAGAGAGAGAGCGTGATAATCTACCTTATTTACTGCCGTTGTTTTTCGGGGGGGGTCGGTTCAAGAAGGGTGCAGCGCATTCCGCTGGAAAACACGACGAGCCTGGCTCTCCCTCGAGAGACGAGACGGAAAGCCCAAGCCATCCCAAGACCTGAGCACAAGAAAGAGAAGCGAAAGGAAAGGGAGTGAAAAACGAAAGCGGCAACATCAGACACCGTGATGCTCCAAGCTGCACTGCACACAACGGTGGGGTAGTTTTGACTTTTTGTCGTTTATTTTGTCATTTGGCGTAACCCCAACCCAATAAACTACCACTACTACTACTACTGCAGCTACTACTACTGCCACCCAGATAGTAAAGAATCTTTGGCCCCCATCTGCAGTTTTCTTACGGTCCACATTTGGCCTTGAATGATGGAGTTGGTGCAGGGCGAGTGTGGCTGCCTCAACTCCGCCACACTTGGGCCACATCTGGCTCACATATTATGTGCTGTAACCCAAGTCATGCCAGCTTCATTACATTTGGGCCGCGCAACACTTGCTGTAACCCAAGTCAGGCCCGGCTTATGAAGTCTTGGGCCACGTCTGGCCCACGCAACACTTGCCGGTGCCATAACTGAGCCGTAAGTACCAAAGTGCCCCGGATTAGGCCCAAATGTGTCTGCTATCTGGGTAGTTTTGGCTGCTCCCGTTAGGGGGCGCCACAGCGGATCATCCGTCTCCGTCTCTTCCTGTCCTCTGCATCTTCCTCTGTCACACCAGCCACCTGCATGTCCTCCCTCACCACATCCATAAACCTCCTCTTTGGCCTTCCTCTTCTCCTCTTCCCTGGCAGCTCCACATTCAGCATCCTTCTCCCAATATACCCAGCATCTCTCCTCCACACATGTCCAAACCATCTCCATCTGGCCTCTCTTGCTTTGTCTCCAAACCGTCCAACCTGAGCGGTCCCTCTAATATACTCGTTCCTAATCCTGTCCTCCTTCGTCACTCCCAATGAAAATCTTATCATCTTCATCTCTGCCACCTCCAGCTCCACCTCCTGTCTTTTCATCAGCTCCACTGTCTCCAGACCATACAACATAGCTGGTCTCACTACCATCCTGTAAACCTTCCCTTTAACTCTTGCTGGTACCCTTCTGTCACAAATCACTCCTGACACTCTTCTCCACCCGCTCCACCCTGCCTGCACCCTCTTCTTCACCTCTCTTCTGCACTGCCCGTTACTTTGAGCAGCTGGCCCCAAGTATTTAAACCCTAACCCAGTAAACATTGGACTGAATTAAAATGAGGGACAGAGGCAGACACAGGATCCGATTTAAAGACAGAAAAGGGCAGACGGCAAGAAGAGGAGAGGGCGACAACAGGACAAAAAAGAATAATGAAAAGAAATAGACAAAGCACTAGCATCAGAGTCACCTTGTTGAAAGTAAACACCCCTAGTGAGGGAGGTATTGTTGAGCATGGACTGTGGCTTAAGGAAGGGGGGGGGGAGACTGATGAAAGAGGAGGAGTGGTTAGCACGGAAAGCTGACAGATTGACATTAGAAAGGATGGCTTCCTTTCTCTGTGGTGACTGTCGTAATCCATAATACACACACACACACACACACACTGTAGCACAGCCATGCACATACTCATACACTCATCCATTCATACACCAATACACACAAACCTACACACACACACACACACACACACACACACACACATATATATATATATGTATCAATACAGATGCAGGAAAAGAGTTTGAATGCATAGCAGTACAGGCCTGTTTCATGCGTCTCGCACTCATCAGCTGCTAATGCAGGGAATTCAGGGGGCAGTTCTGTACTGCAATGCATTAAAACTTTTTTTCCTGTATCTGTGTTGATATTCCGCTCCTCATTAGTCGAGCACTTATAACACCACTGACGGTTTCGGGAGAAAACGCTATATATATATATATATATATATTATACCTGCATCCAGGCAAGTGCCAGCAAAATGCTCATGTATGTACAGCTATGCATGCACACATCCCTGCACATGCAGAAACAAACACCATAGCATAGGAATATCAAACACACACACACACACACACACACACACACACACACACACACACACACACAACCCGGACTCACCAATCTGCGTACAAATAACACAATATTACACATTGCGAGCAATGCACACGCCAAAATGTTGCGTGCAGGTGATACACCATCCTTTTCATCAGCTTCTGTGGAGGGCTGCTGCGTCCAAATACCGCGCACCACCCTGAACGGTCATGACGTCACCAGCGAGGCTCAGTTCGCCCAGTTCACCAGAAGCATTGGCATCCACAACCAGGGTCGGGGTCGGGGTCAGGGCCAGGGTCAGGGTCAGGGTTAGGGTTAATAAAATAACTAAAATACCACCGTTAATATCATGATTTAAGTAGAAAAAAATATGGTTTCCCCTGCTTACCCGCTTGCGGATGTCCGTGCATCAGGTGAACTGAGCCTCACTGGTGACGTCATGACCGTTGAGGGTGACGCGTGGTATTTGGATGCAGCAGCTCTCCACAGAAGTTGACGGAAAGGATCGGCGTATCACCTGCACGCAGACTTGGAGCTGGACACCGGATCTAAAAATGGCGCCCGTTCCTTCCTATGAGAGTTGCTCGCCTGGCGCATACGCGGAAAAAGTTTCTGGCTTCCGGGTTACTTCCGGGTACATGGGGCCCACGGAATATGCGCAGTCGTGTTACTCCCATCATGCCGCTACGTCTAGGCTATGAGAACGGCTCGTACACAGCCGTGCAACATCGTCGTGTCGTG
>JAJHIY020000882.1:0-27982 GCA_022114975.2 Lampris megalopsis
CACAGCAGAGCAGGTGACCTACAGCAGAGGAGGTGACCTACAGCAGAGGAGGTGACCCACAGCAGAGCAGGTGACCTACACTAGAGCAGGTGACCTACAGCAGAGGAGGTGACCCACAGCAGAGCAGGTGACCTACACTAGAACAGGTGACCTACAGCAGAGCAGGTGATCTACATCAGAGCAGGGGACCTACAGCAGAGGAGGTGACCCACAGCAGAGGAGGTGACCTACACTAGAGCAGGTGACCTACAGCAGAGGAGGTGACCCACAGCAGAGGAGGTGACCCACAGCAGAGGAGGTGACCTACAGCAGAGGAGGTGAACCACAGCAGAGTAGGTGACCTACACTAGAGCAGGTGACCTACAGCAGAGGAGGTGACCCACAGCAGAGGAGGTGACCTACAGCAGAGGAGGTGACCCACAGCAGAGGAGGTGACCCACAGCAGAGGAGGTGACCTACACTAGAGCAGGTGACCTACAGCAGAGGAGGTGAACCACAGCAGAGCAGGTGACCTACACTAGAGGAGGTGACCTACAGCAGAGGAGGTGACCCACAGGAGGAGGTGACCTACACTAGAGCAGGTGACCTACAGCAGAGCAGGTGACCTACATCAGAGGAGGTGACCCACAGCAGAGGAGGTGACCCACAGCAGAGGAGGGGACCTACAGCAGAGGAGGTGACCTACAGCAGAGCAGGCGACCCACAGCAGAGGAGGTGCCCCACAGCAGAGCAGGCGACCTACAGCAGAGGAGGTGACCCACAGCAGAGGAGGTGACCCACAGCAGAGCAGGCGACCTACAGCAGAGGAGGTGTCCTACAGCAGAGGAGGTGACCCACAGCAGAGGAGGTGACCCACAGCAGAGCAGGCGACCTACAGCAGAGGACGTGTCCTACAGCAGAGGAGGTGACCCACAGCAGAGGAGGTGACCCACAGCAGAGGAGGTGACCCACAGCAGAGCAGGCGACCTACAGCAGAGGAGGTGTCCTACAGCAGAGGAGGTGACCCACAGCAGAGGAGGTGACCCACAGCAGAGCAGGCGACCTACAGCAGAGGAGGTGTCCTACAGCAGAGGAGGTGACCCACAGCAGAGGAGGTGACACACAGCAGAGGAGGTGACCCACAGCAGAGGAGGTGACCCACAACAGAGCAGGCGACCTACAGCAGAGGAGGTGTCCCACAGCAGAGGAGGTGACCCACAACAGAGCAGGCGACCTACAGCAGAGGAGGTGTCCCACAGCAGAGGAGGTGACCCACAGCAGAGGAGGTGACCCACAGCAGAGGAGGTGACCCACAGCAGAGGAGGTGACCCACAGCAGAGGAGGACTTGATAAAAGGGGGATTACAAGTGTGTCGGGGGTGCAAGGTGGCTGTTTCTCCGCATGTCCTCTGAACAGTAAGAGCATCGAGCTGGAACATTTCGATGAACGGGACAAAGGTGCGGCGGGGTCGCTCCAATGCGGACCAAGAGGGAGGAGTCCTGCCGGCAGCGGAAGCGGCGGCGGGCCCGGGCCGGGCTCGCGGGGCAGCAGCCTGGTGCCGAGCCCCGCCCACAGCGCCAACTGCAGCTACTACCGGACGCGCACGCTGCAGGCGCTCACGTCAGAGAGGCGGGCCAAGAAGGTCCGGTTCTACCGGAACGGGGACCGGTACTTCAAGGGGCTCGTGTACGCTGTGTCCGGCGACCGCTTCCGCTCGTTCGACGCGCTGCTGATGGAGCTCACGCGCTCGCTGGCGGACAACCTGCACCTCCCGCAGGGCGTGCGCACCATCTACACCGTGGACGGCAGTAAGATCAGGCAGCATGGAGGAGCTGGTGGAAGGTGAGGCACACACGTGCAAACACACACACACACACATGAACAGTGTCAGATTGGGGAACGCTGTATTCTCATTCTCCTCCCCAGAGGTCAGAGGTCGGGATCGGGGGTGAGATACAGAACAGCCTCTCTGCAGCAGAGGGGATCAGCGTGCTGCTCATGGAGTCCTCAGCAGGGTGATGCTGAGGAGACGTGTCAGTTTAAAGGAGATTCTCTATTAACTCTTCTCATGAGAAAATGACGGCCTTTGTAAGGTATCCGAAAACCCCCTCGCTACTCCTGCCAAGCTGTTCAGTGGCTGGTTGTACTGGTTGTACTGGTGTTACTGGGCATATAGACATGTATAGTTGTATAGTTCATACTTGTTTCTTAAGGGAAAGCTGACAGAGCACCAGGCCTGACTTCACATCAACACATGCACACAAGAGAGCTGACCAGTACAACCACAGTCCACTACTGTCGGTTACTGGGGGCTGACCAGTACAACCACAGTCCACTACTGTCGGTTACTGGGGGCTGACCAGTACAACCACAGTCCACTACTGTCGGTTACTGGGAGCTGACCAGTACAACCACAGTCCACTACTGTCGGTTACTGGGGACTGACCAGTAAAACCACAGTCCACTACTGTCGGTTACTGGGGGCTGACCAGTACAACCACAGTCCCCTGCTGTTGGTTACTGGGAGCTGACCAGTACAACCACAGTCCACTACTGTCGGTTACCGGGGGTTGACCAGTACAACCACAGTCCACTTGTGTTGGTTATTGGGGGCTGACCAGTACAACCACAGTCCACTGCTGTTGGTTACTGGGAGCTGACCAGTACAACCACAGTCCACTACTGTTGATTACTGGGGGCTGACCAGTACAACCACAGTCCACTACTGTTGGTTACTGGGGGCTGACCAGTACAACCACGGTCCACTGCTGTCGGTTACTGGGAGCTGACCAGTACAACCACAGTCCACTGCTGTCGGTTACTTGGAGCTGACCAGTACAACCACAGTCCACTACTGTCGGTTACTGGGAGCTGACCAGTACAACCACAGTCCACTACTGTCGGTTACCGGGGGCTGACCAGTACAACCACAGTCCACTGCTGTCGATTACCGGGGGCTGACCAGTACAACCACAGTCCACTGCTGTCGATTACCGGGGGCTGACCAGTACAACCACAGTCCACTGCTGTCGATTACTGGGGGCAGACCAGTACAACCACAGTCCACTTGTGTCGGTTACTGGGGGCTCACCAGTACAACCACAGTCCACTTGTGTTGGTTATTGGGGGCCAACTAGTACATCCACAGTCCACTGCTGTTGGTTACGGGGAGCTGACCAGTACAACTACAGCCCCCTACTGTCAGTTACTGGGGGCTGACCAGTCCAACCACAGTCCACTTGTGTTGGTTATTGGGGGCTGACCAGTACCACCACAGCCCCCTACTGTTGGTTACTGGGGGCTGACCAGTACAACCACAGCCCCCTACTGTTGGTTACTGGGGGCTGACCAGTACAACCACAGTCCACTACTGTTGGTTACTGGGAGCTGACAAGTACAACCACAGTCCACTACTGTTGGTTACTGGGAGCTGACCAGTACAACCACAGTCCACTACTGTTGGTTACTGGGAGCTGACCAGTACAACCACAGTCCACTGCTGTTGGTTACTGGGAGCTGACCAGTACAACCACAGTCCACTGCTGTTGGTTACTGGGAGCTGACCAGTACAACCACAGTCCACTGCTGTTGGTTACTGGGAGCTGACCAGTACAACCACAGTCCAAAAACATAAATGTCAGATGAACTGCACTCTCTAAATTGTCTACAGGTGTGTGTGTGTGTGTGTGTGTGTGTGTGTGTGTGTGTGTGTGTGTGTGTGTGTGTGTGTGTGTGTGTATATACACTGTGAGAGACTGGTGTCCTGTGCAGGGCGTCTCCCTGCCTTGTAGCCAATGCATGCTTTAGCCAATGCATGCTTGATAGATAGATGGATGCATGGATTGACATAAATAATGGATAGATGGATGAACACAGATAATGGATGGATGAATGGACAGACATAGATAATGGATGGATGGATGGATGGACATAGATAATGGATGGATGATGGCTGGACATAGATAATGGATGCCTGGGTGATGGATGGATGGATGGATGGACATAGATAATGGATGGATGGATGGATGGACAGATAATGGATGGATGCATGGACATAAATAATGGATGAATAGATGGATGGATGGACATAGATAATGGATGGATGGATTGACATAGATAATGGATGGCTGCATTGACATAGATTATAGATGAATGATGGATGGACAGATAATGGATGGATGCATGGACATAAATAATGGATGAATAGATGGATGGATGGACATAGATAATGGATGGATGGATTGACAAAGATAATAGATGAATGATGGATGGACAGATAATGGATGGACATAGATAATGGATGGATGGGTGGACATAGATAATGGATGGATGGATGGACATAGATAATGGATGGATGGATGGATGGATGGATGGATGGATGGATGGATGGATGGATGGATGGATGGATGGATGGATGGATGATGGATGGATTGACCTAGATAATGGATGAATGATGGATGGACAGATAATGGATGGGTGGATGATGGATGGACATCATTGATGGATGGATGAACATAGATAATGGATTGATGGATGGATGGATGGACAAATAATGGATGGGTGGATAGATGGGGGGCTGGATGGATGGATAATGGACATAGATAATGGATGATGGATGGATGGATGATGGATGGATGGATGGATGATGGACATAGATAATGGATGATAGATGGATGGACATAGATAATGGATGGATGGATGGACGTAGATGTTGGATGGATGGATGAATGGATGGACATAGATAATGGATGGATGGATGGACAGATAATGGATGGATGGATGATGGACATAGATAATGGATGGATGGATGGATGGACAGATAATGGATGATGGACATAGATAATGGAAGATAGACGGATGGATGGATGGATGCTGGATGGACAGATAATCGATGGATGGACGGGCGGATGATGGACATAGATAATGGATGATAGATGGATGGATGGACAGATAATGGATGGATGGATGATGGACATACATAATGGATGGATGGATGGACAGATAATGGATGGATGGATGATGGAAATAGATAATGGATGATAGATGGATGGACAGATAATCGATGGATGAACGGGTGGATGATGGACATAGATAATGGATGATAGATGGATGGACAGATAATCGATGGATGGACGGGTGGATGATGGACATAGATAATTCATGATAGATGGATGGATGGATGACGGATGGACAGATAATCGATGGATGGCTGGGTGGATGATGGACATAGATAATGGATGATAGATGGATGGATGGATGACGGATGGACAGATAATCGATGGATGGCTGGGTGGATGATGGACATAGATAATGGATGATAGATGGATGGACATAGATAATGGATGATAGATGGATGGATGGACAGATAATGGATGGATGGATGATGGACATAGATAATGGATGATAGATGGATGGATGGATGACGGATGGACAGATAATCGATGGATGGACGGGTGGATGATGGACATAGATAATGGATGATAGATAGATGGACATAGATAATGGATGGATAGGGTTGGATGATGCTACATGTTGACCAGGTTATCCGTGTGTTCTGTCTCAGTTGTCATAAGTCATATAAACATGACAGACGCAGTCCAGCATCACTGAAATATTGATGCTAATGGTCTTGATGGCGGCTGATGTAAGCTACTGGTACAGGAAGCTGCCAAGCCAGCAGACCTAGAGAGAGACGGATGTGTCGCTCCGCAAGACTTCCCGGAGTCATCAGACCAGAGCAGACAGCAGACCACTTTACCCATAAACAGGATGTGATGTCATTACTGCCTGACTTAATAGAAATGGATGAACCCTGAGGACAGCGATCGGTCAGGACTCAGGAAACTCCACGGCACAGTGTGTTTGGATCTCATCCATGTCTCACAGGAACTGGACTGGTCCCGGCCTACTGACACTGCAACACTTCTCAAATATCACTCATACCCTTTTATTTTAACATATCTTTGTTTTCTAATTATTGTATTTAATGTTTACTTATTAAGAACAAAAAGGTGTATCACGACATGACAATACCATCCTGATATGATTGAAAGACAAATGAAGATCAATGACAACATACTAATAATTAATAATAATTACTGCACGGCTGCAGACTGCTGGGATAGGCTCCAGCATCCCCGCGACCCTGACAGCAGGATAAGCGGTTTGGACGATGGATGGATGTAAAGTGGGACTATAGGAGGGATGATGGCATGTTACCTGCTTCGGTGTCCTACGCAACACACCTGTGTGGAAACAGCTGCTGCGAGGGATTATCAGCAGTGAAACCTGCAGCTAGCAGCTCAGGGAATCGAACCAACAACCCTGAGAGAGCGAAGACAGACAGGCAGGAGGCAGGGAGGTCTGTCTGCTGCTCTAGAGGTCCTCTCAGCAGAGCAAGACAGCTGGGGGAGACTGGGATTTATAGGCCGTGTAGTAGCAGTAGTGTGTGTGTGTGTGTGTGTGAGAGAGAGAGAGAGAGAGAGAGAGAGAGAGAGAGAGAGAGAGAGATAGAGAGAGAGAGAGAGAGAGAGAGAGAGAGAGAAGGAGAGAGAGGGAGAGAGAGGGAGAGGAGGTATAGCGGCTGGCAGTGAGGAAGCTGAGGTGTTTTTTGCCTTATAAGGTAAAACAGGAAGACCTGGGTGTAGCGTAGTTGTGATTGGTGGAAACCTGCAGGAGAAAGCGTTTCATCTGGTGCCGCTAACAGCTAACAGCTAACAGCTAACAGCTACCCAGACAGCAGTACTGCTGTGGCCCCGACCCGTCCCACACGACACCTCATCCGGCCCACATACCGCGTGGAATGATGGCACTCGGGTGGTCCGCCCCCGTTTGCCAGATCTGGGCCAGAACCAAGCCATAGCAATGCCGCATGTGCCACATGTTTGCCAAAGGTGGCCCATATGTGTTTTGTGATATTTGGGCCATTTTCACCATTTACCACACGGGGCGCTGCAGGGTCACATCCAGACTACATGTTGCCCAGAGCACCGCATCTTTGCCAAAAAAGGCCCACATGTGATTTGGCATATTTGGGCCATATTTGCTGTTATACATGTGGGCCACCTCACAGCAAGAAGTCAAGTCAAGTCCAAGTCCTGGGTTCGAGCCCCGGGGTAGTCCAGCCTTGGGGGTCGTCCCGGCTCGTCCTCTGTGTGGAGGTTGCATGTTCTCCCCGTGTCTGTGTGGGTTTCCTCCGGGGCTCCAGTTTCCTCCCACAGTCCAAAGACACGTAGGTCAGGTGACTCGGCCGTACTGAATTGTCCCTAGGTGTGAATGTTTGTGGGCCCTGTGTGATGGTCTGGCGGCCTGTCCAGGCCTGGTCCCCGCCTGCCGCCCGATGACTGCTGGGAGAGGCTCCAGCATCCCTGCGACCCTGAGAGCAGGGTGGGCGGTTTACATAATGGCTGGATGGATGGATGTAAGGCAGGTGTTTCCACACAGGTGTGTTGTGTAAGTAAATGAAGCAGGTGAAAGTGACTTAACGTGTGTGTGTGTGTGTGTGTGTGTGTATGTGTGTGTGTGTGTGTGTGTATTTAAAACCTACCCCAACAGGTGAGTCATATGTCTGTGCATCCAATGAGCCTTACCGGAAGGTGGACTACACCAAGATCTCCAACCCCAGTTGGAAACCTGGTGCCAGCAGCAGCGGCGGTACTGGAACCAGCACGGCCAGCTCAGGTCCGGTCCGCACCGCCGGCCCATCTGTTGTGGCGACCGGATCCGGTGCTGTAGCCTTGGGCTCGGGTTCCAAAGAGTCCAACGCCACAGCCCAAGGGAGAGAAAACAAAGACTTCATCAAGCCCAAGTTGGTGACGGTGATCCGGAGCGGGGTGAAGCCACGGAAGGCCGTCAGGGTCCTGCTGAACAAGAAGACGGCTCACTCCTTCGAACAGGTTCTGGCCGACATCACCGAGGCCATCAAACTGGACTCTGGAGCCGTGAAGAAACTCTACACGCTGGATGGAAAACAGGTGAGACGTCGTCGCCTGACAGCCGAAGTCAGGGAAGTACATCTGGCAGATTTCACTCTTGGTTGTGCTGACGTGAGTTTAAAGACACAATCCTGAAGATTTACAGGCAAAGAAAAACACTTCCTGTCTCCGGTGTGTTAAAGACAACGCCTGGGCGTCCAGGGTGGTATGGCGGTCTATTCCGTTGCCTACCAACACGGGGATCATCGGTTCGACACTGGGTCGGGCGTCCCTACAGACACAATTGACCGTGTCTGTGGGTGGGAAGACAGATGTGGGTATGTGTCCTGGTCACTGCACTAGCGCCTCCTCTGGTCGGTCAGGGCGGCTGTTCGGGAAGGAGGGAGAACTGGGGGGAATAGCGTGTTCCTCCCACGTGCTACGTCCCCCTGGTGAAACACCTCACTGTCAGGTGAAAAGAAGTGGCTGGTGACTCCACAAGTATGGGAAGAGACATGTGGTAGTCTGCAGCCCTCCCCGGATCGGCAGAGGGGGTGGAACAGAGACCGGGACGGCTCAGAGGGGGTGGAGCAGAGACCGGGACGGCTCAGAGGGGGCGGAGCAGAGACCGGGACAGCTCGGAAGAGTAATTGGCCAAGTACAATTGGGGAGGGAAAGGGGGGGGAGGGGGGGCAACATCTAACAAATGAACATCAGGTCCTGCAGACGGTAGAGGGATGTGATGTGGATGTTTGGTGTCTGGTAGGACTTCACCATGAGAAATGATAGGGTGCTTAGTGTTCTCCATCTTCATCATAGCTGCCAGATGAGGGAGAGGAAGGCAGGTAGTGTTGAGTTAAAAGAAGTAGTGAAGTTGTGGGTGAAGAGTGGGGCGATTGGCCGGGTACAACTGGGGAGAAAAAAGCCCCCCCCCCAAAAAAAAAGTGATTCAATAGGACGATATATAAGCTCCGATTCGATACAGAACACAGAAATCACAAGATCAGGTTTTGCAAGCCGGTGTGATTATTTTAAGACTCCACGTCCTCTTGTCTACAGTAACATGTCAAATGAATGTCAACATGCAGTTATTTGGAGCCGTGCGTGTCGGAGAGGCTTAAAACATGAACCCGGTTCTCTGAAGAAAACATTCAGATTTGGACATTTGGCCATCAGGACGTCACACAACATCTGCTGATGGCGATTCAGAGGAAACACGATTGGCCGCGTTTGCATGTGGGTATGTGTCCTAGTCGCTGCACTAGCGCCTCCTCTGGTTGGTCGGGGCGCCTGTGCGTTGGGAGGGGGAACTTGGGGGAATAGCGTGATCTTACCACGCGCTACGTCCCCCTGGTGAAACTCCTCACTGTCAGGTGAAAAGAAGCAGCTGGTGACTCCACATGTATGGGTGGAGGCATGTGGTAGTCTGCAGAGGGGGTGGAGCAGCGACCGGGACGGCTCGGGAGAGTGGGGTAATTGGCCAGATACAATTGGGGAGGAAAGGACGGGGGGTGACATTCTCAGAAAGCAACCGTTTCCCTGAAAATGCAGTTGGGATGATGTTTGTCTCTTTTTGTGACTGTCCTCCACCAAAAAAAACAACCCATAGGTCGTTTGTACAAATAGCTTGTTATGACCTACAGTTACGTTTTACAAACACGTTTCCGGTGGGTATCAGACTCCGCCAAGGTTGTCCCTTGTCTCCGGTTCTGTTTGTGATATTCATGGACAGGATCTCAAGGAGCAGCAAAGGTGAGGAGTGTGTCCGTTTTGGGAACCTCAGGATTGCATCTCTGCTCTTCGCAGATGATGTGGTTTTGTTGGCTTCATCAGAACGTGACCTCCAGCGTACTGGAGCGGTTTGCAGCTGAGTGTGAAATGGGCGGGATGAGAGTCAGCACCTCCAAGTCTGAGGCCGTGGTTCTCTACCGGAACATGGTGGATTGCTCCCTCCGGGTTCGGGATGAGTTGTTGCCTCAAGTGAAGGAGTTCAAGTATCTCGGGGTCTTGTTCACGAGTGAGGGTAGAATGGAGCGGGAGATTGACGGGTGGATTGGTGCAGCATCAGCAGTAATGTGGACGTTGTACCGGACCGTTGTGGTGAAGAGGGAGCTGAGCCAGAAGGCAAAGCTCTCAAGTTACCAGTCAGTCTTGGTTCCAACCCTCACCTATGGTCATGAGCTTTGGGTGGTGATGAAAGGGTGAGATGGTGGATACAAGCGGCTGAAATGAGTTTCCTCCGTAGGGTGTCTGGGCTCAGCCTTAGAGATAGGGTGAGGAGCTCGGACATCCGGAGGGAGCTCGGAGTAGAGCCGCTGCTCCTTCGCATCGAAAGGAGCCAGTTGAGGTGGTGCGGGCATTTGATCAGGATGCCTCCTGGGCGCCTTCCTTTGGAGGTTTACTGAGCACGTCCAACTGGGAGGAGACCCCGGGGTAGACCCAGAACTCGGTGGAGGGACTACATGTCCAATCTGGCCTGGGAACTCCTTGGGATCTGGAGGGCGTTGCTGGGGAGAGGGACGTCTGGAGTGCCCTACTTAGCTTGCTGCTACCGCCACCCCACCCCGGAGAAGCGGCTGAAGATGAATGAATGAATGAATGAAAAAAAAGTTACGTTTTAAAGTTAAGCGACCTCTAGCGGTCGTGCTGTCCATAGCCATCTTAGTTACTATACTAGATGGCAAAACCACACAAAAACGCACCGACTACTATTCTATTGTTCTCAAACTGTTTTTATCACTATTTACTGACGACTTACCTTTATTAGCCTGTCTATGAGGCTCTGTAAAAAGGACGTCAACAAGTAGATAAAAACCCACAGCGTACAGAGGCGAAAAGTATCTTGAGCATATCTCCTGCCGCCGGTAGGGGCGCTAATTTAGGAAACGCTCATGTGGGTCGTATTAGAGCGGTGTTTCTCAACCCAGTCCTCAAGGAACCCCTATCCTGCAGATTTTCTTTGCAACCCTGAATAGGTACCTGTTTGTAGTTATTCAGCCAATCAACAATGAATTTTGTCAGATGTTGCACACCTTGCATAATTAAGTGCTGCGAGATGATTGGTCGAGTAAGTACAAGCAGGGCTACCTATGCAGGGTTACAATGAAAATCTGCAGGATAGGGGGTCCTTGAGGACTGGGTTGAGAAACACTGTATTAGAGGGTATACGACCTATGTGGTCGTATGGGTTGGAGGACGAGTAGGATAAAATGGTTAACAGTGTCTCTGCTTCCTCACATTCCCCTACCCTTCACCGTTTTCCATATGGAAATGGGTGTAATCATCATCATCATGGCAAACCTCAGTGATTTATCTGATCAGTGCTGATGGTATTTATCTGACAGACTTCATAAAGTGCTTCACAGAGTATTTGGTAGGTTTCACATCCAGGTTGGCGTTTTGTGTTTCGCAGAACGAGAAAACGTGTCTCTTGGCTTCTCTGAGAGTGTCGACAGCTGGATGTGGATTTAAACTTATCACAGGTTCACAGATAGCACAAGTTATTTTTACACACTTTGAAGAGGCCTGACTGAAGAGCTGAGCGGGACGCAGCCAGTCGAGAGCTGAGCAAAGACGGCTTTACAGCGTGTGTGTGTGTGTGTGTGTGTGTGTGTGTGTGTAGCCTGGTTAATGCTGCAAATAGCATTCACTGTAATTGTAAAGAGACACACCCTTAAAGACCCCATGAAACGGCTGGCACAGTGCTATATGAGTCCACATATTTACGTGTTTCCTGTAAAAACAGGAAGCTACAGAGGGATGTGTCGTGGATATTGATTGCCGTTTACAGTAGCCAATAGCACTGAATGTGCTGCAGACAGAAGGGGGCCCCATGTGACCGATGCCATGGCAGAAGACGGGCCAGTGTAGGAGACCGGGGCAGGCAGGAGGGACTGGGGCCAGTGTAGGGGACCGGGGCTGGTGTAGGCGACCAGGGTCAGCAGAAGGGACTGGTGCCGGCAAAGGGGACGGTACCGACGGAGGAGACTGGGGCCGGCATAGGGGACCAGGGCCAGCGGAAGGGACCGGTGCCAGCATAGGGGACAGCGGTTGGCATAGGGGACCAGGGCTGGCATAGGGGACCGGGGCCAGCAGAAGGGACTGGTGCCGGCAAAGGGGACGGTACCGACGGAGGAGACTACGGCCAGCATAGGGGACCAGGGCCAGCGGAAGGGACCGGTGCCAGCATAGGGGACAGCGGTTGGCGTAGGGGACCGGGGATGGTGGAGGGGGCCGGGGCCAGTGGAAGGGACCGGCGCCGGCGGAGGGGATGGGGGCCAGTGGAGGGGATTGGGACCGGCAGAAAGGACTGGGCCAGCAGTGTGCGGCAACCAAAAACACAGTGACAACCATAAAAAAATGAATGACAGTAGAAGGGACGTTCCCATTCAAATCAACATAGCAGGATGGGCAGAGCGGCGGCCATTTTTATCTGAACCGCTGCCATTGCAAAGAACGTGACCGTTGTAGCGAGCTGATTTCTGTATAAACCGACTTGCGGTTACAACCAAACAAGCAGTGGAGTAGTTACGAACATTTACAGCCCCACTGACGTGGGTTGTCACCATGACAACTAACAACAGTCGCCATTTTCTTTCGAACTACTCAAATGACCACGGAAAGCAGTTCAATATCCGTTCTACTCCCATTCAGTTTCTATGGCGACGAGCCGTAGCTGCTAGCTAGCTAGCTCATAGCCCTGTGCACCGGTCGGTCAGTGGCAGATGTTATAGTTATGAGGGAGGGGCATAAAGATTCAAATTATTTCATTGGATGCAAAATTAGTATACGCCCCCGAGTGCAGGATGAATCGTCAGCGTTTTATTATCGTTTTCCATGATATGACAAACTCTAAAATACCATGAAGAACACCTGCAGAGCCACTTTTTCTGTAGGGCCAGATACTGCTGACGATCTCCCAGACAGCATCCGGATGTGGACCACTTCAGGCAACGATGCGGCACTGATGGTCTTCTTCTGGCCCTGACAAAACGGATGTGAGCCTGAAGTGGCCCACATGTATAATAGCACACATGGCCCAAATATGCCAAATCACATGTGGGCCTTTTTTGGCAAAGACACGGTGCTCTGGGCAGCATGTGGTCTGGATGTGACCCTGAAGTGACCCGTGTGGTAAATGGTGAATATGGCCCAAATATCACAAAACACCTTTGGCAAATGTGGCACATGTGGTATTGCTGTGGCTTGGTTCTGGCCCAGATCTGGCAAACAGGAGCGGACCGCCCAAGTGCCATCATTCCATGTGGTATGTGGGCCGGGTGAAAGTGTCGGGTGTGGGACGGGTCCGGGCCACAGCAGTTTTACTATCCGGGGTGCAAGTAACATGTGATAAAACATCTCTTAGACGTCTGTTCTGACTACACGTGGACTTTAGCGCAGTCCAATAAGCAAGTGACAGACTGCATGTTTAATATGGACACACACGTTACGCCCTTCATGGTGGGGATACCGCCAAAAAGTCAGGGGTTGGATTCTCACTGGACCGCCCAGTGTTTCCTCAGATTGGAGATGCACCGTAGAAACGCAGCCATTTTATTTAGTTTCCCTGTAAACAACTAAACAACTGCTCTCGCACACACCAGCACACGCCTGGCGTGCACGTGCCAGGCACGTGCACGCCAGGCGTGTGCACGTGACATTTCTCAGCTTGCAGATGGGTGTTGTGGGAGTGTTCAGTCAGGAGGGCTGCTGAGCTGGACGGCTGAGTGAATGCTGACATTCTAGAGAGGGACAAATGTACTGTCTGTCTACCCATCTGTCTTTCTACCCATCTGTCTGTCGACCTGTCTGTCTGTCTACCCATCTGTCTGTTGACCTGTCTGTCAATCTGTCTGTCTGTCTACCCATCTGTCTTTCTACCCCTCTGTCTGTCGACCTGTCTGTCTACCCATCTGTCTGTTGACCTGTCTGTCAACCTGTCTGTCTGTCTACCCGTCGACCCGTTTGTCTGTCTACCAGTCTGTCTGTCTGTCTACCCATCTGTCTTTCTACCCCTCTGTCTGTCAACCTGTCTGTCTACCCATCTGTCTGTCGACCTGTCTGTCTGCCCATCTGTCTGTTGACCTGTCTGTCAATCTGTCTGTCTGTCTACCCGTCGACCCGTTTGTCTGTCTACCAGTCTGTCTGTCTGTCTGTCTACCCATCTGTCTGTCTACCAGTCTGTCTGTCTGTCGATCTGTCTGGATTTTTCTGTGTTGAACTCTACCCTAGAGTGAACTCTTTTAAAATCAGTCTATTTGAATGAAGTGTGTGTGTGTGTGTGTGTGTGTGTGTGTGTGTGTGTGTGTGTGTGTGTGTGTGTGTGTGTGTGTGTGTGTGTGTGTCTGTGTGTGTCCTCTCTCTGTCCTTTCAGTTTGTGCAGTGGGACAGAAGCTCATCACCTGCACAAAATCAGGCGCACACATGCACGCTGCGTGTTGCACTCTGGTTACCATGACAACCGCTGTCTTCCTGCTGACAAGCGCGTCCGTGCGCAGACAGACAGACAGGAGGGGTGTAACGGTGGTGCGGAGGTTAGGAGACAGATGGAGGGAACGTCACGAGATTAAAAGAGAGGAGTGTTCAAATGAAAGATGCACAGAAGAGGGGGGAGTGCAGGGGACCGAGGAAAAAAGAGAAAGAGAGGATATGGAAAAAGAGAGGGGGGGAGGGGGGAAGAGGGGAGGGGGGGTCATTTGAATGCTGCACAACTCCTGCGGCAGAATGACGACATCAAGCCCTCAATCCGGAGGAGCAGAGAAGAAGAAGAAGAAGAAGGGGGGGGGGCAGGATATAGGGAGAGAGAGAGCGAGAGAGCGAGAGACAGACAGACAGACAGACAAACAGGAGACACAGACAGACAGAGACAGACACACATAGAGGAGAGACAGACACACAGACAGGAGAGACAAACACACGGACAGAGAGGAGAGACAGACAGACAGACAGACAGACAGACAGGAGAGACAGACAGACAGACAGACAGACAGACAGACAAACAGGAGACACAGACAGACAGACAGACAGACAGACAGACAGACAGACAGACAGACAGGAGAGACAGACAGACAGACAGGAGAGACAGACACACAGAGAGGAGAGACAGACACACGGACAGAGAGGAGAGACAGACAGACAGACAGACAGGAGAGACAGACACACGGACAGGAGAGACAGACACACAGAGAGGAGAGACAGACAGACAGAGAAGAGAGACAGACAGACAGAGAGGAGAGACAGACACACAGAGAGGAGAGACAGACACACAGAGAGGAGAGACAGACAGACAGAGACAGACAGACAGACAGACAGACAGGAGAGACAGACAGACAGAGAGGAGAGACAGACAGACAGACAGACAGGAGAGACAGACACACGGACAGGAGAGACAGACACACAGAGAGGAGAGACAGACAGACAGAGAAGAGAGACAGACAGACAGAGAGGAGAGACAGACACACAGAGAGGAGAGACAGACACACAGAGAGGAGAGACAGACAGACAGAGACAGACAGACAGACAGACAGACAGACAGGAGAGACAGACAGACAGAGAGGAGAGACAGACACACAGAGAGGAGAGACAGACAGACAGACACACAGACAGACAGACAGACAGAGAGGAGAGACAGACACACAGACAGACAGAGAGGAGAGACAGACAGACAGACAGACAGAGAGATTTATTTTTGATAACTAAACTTTCCTGCAGCACTGACTCCTGCTCCACATCTGTCAATCAAACTCAATCTGATACAATTCAATCTGACGGCCAGACAGACGGGGTGGAGCCGAGAAACACACACACACACACACACACACACACACACACACACACACACACACACACACACACACACACACACACACACACACACACACACACACACACACACACAAAGAGCCATGTGTGAAATCATTGTGTTTGCTGTGTAAAGCGTTCGCACAAAAGAGACTTGTGCTGTGTGTGAGGTCTGACACTGTGTATGTGTGTGTGCATGCGTACGTGCGTACGTGCGTGCGTGCGTGTGTGTGTGTGTGTGTGTGTGTGTGTGTGTTACAGGCAGGCATACAAACAGTGTTGCTAGCTGGCAGTTTCTCCCTAGCAACTGTACATCATTAACATTCCATGCTAGTTCTGTGTGTGTGTGTGTGTGTGTGTGTGTGTGTGTGTGTGTGTGTGTGTGTGTGTCTCTCTGGTTTAATCCTGCCCATACACCTTTCTTGATCACTCCTTTCTGCTACTCTCTCCATCCTTCCTAGTCCACTGTTTCATTTCTACATGTCCTTTTCTCTCTCTGCCTCCCTCTGTCTCTCTGTCTCCCTCTGTCTCTCTCTGCCCCCTCTGCCTCCCTCTGTCTCTCTGCCTCCCTCTGTCTCTCTGCCTCCCTCTGTCTCTCTCTGCCCCCTCTGCCTCCCTCTGCCTCCCTCTGTCTCCCTCTGTCTCTCTCTGTCTCCCTCTGTCTCTCTGTCTCTCTGTCTCTCTGCCTCCCTCTGTTTCTCTGCCTCCCTCTGTCTCTCTGTCTCCCTCTGCCTCCCTTTGTCTCTCTGTCTCCCTCTGCCCCCCTCTGTCTCTCTGCCTCCCTCTGTCTCTCTGTCTCCCTCTGCCCCCCTCTGTCTCCCTCTGCCTCCCTCTGTCTCTCTGTCTCCCTCTGTCTCTCTGTCTCCCTCTGTCTCTCTGCCCCCTCTGTCGCTCTGCCTCCCTCTGTCTCTCTGCCTCCCTCTGTCTCTCTGCCTCCCTCTGTCTCTCTGTCTCCCTCTGTCTCTCTGCCCCCCTCTGTCTCTCTGTCTCCCTCTGCCCCCCTCTGTCTCCCTCTGCCTCCCTCTGTCTCTCTGTCGCCGTCTCTCTCTCGCTGTCTCTTTGTCTCTGTTGCTCTGTCTCCCTCTGTCTCTCTCTCTCGCTGTCTCTCTGTCTCCCTCTGTCTCTCTCGCTGTCTCTGTCTCCCTTTGTCTCTCTGTCTCTCTGACTCTGTCTCTCGCTGTCTCTCTCTCTCTCTCAATTCAATTCAATTCAAAGGGCTTTATTGGCATGAAAGTTTGCAACAATGTTGCCAAAGCATCAAAATACAGTCTGAACGATACACAGTAACACTAATGATGAACATCAACACAACATTGTAACGATCAGTAAAGAAACAATAACACAGCCATAACAATCGAGAAACAGAAGTAGATCAGAAGGTGGAGCATGGGTGGTGAGGAGACTACAGCTGTCATGTGTTGTGCTGCTCGTCTCTCAGGCTGTCACATGACCTGACATGTCTCTCTGTCTCTGTCTCTCTGTCTCCCTCTGTCTCACTCCCTCTCTCTCGTTCTCTAAATCTTGGTGATTCTGATGAACAACTTGTATTTAATCCCCAAGACACTTGTGAGACAGCTCAGACCAGCCTCCGTGTGTGTGTGCGTGCGTGCGTGCGTGTGTGTGTGTGTGTGTGTGTGTGTGTGTGTGTGTCTGATCCCGCTGCAGCAATGCCAGTGGCAACGTGATTACAATATTCTAGTGTCCAGCTCGCCTCATCTGCTGAGTCAGTCACACACGAGTCACACACACACACACACACACACACACACACACACACACACACACACACACGTGCGTGTGTTAAATCACTTTGGGGAGATTACATAAACGTACATTCACTCCCTAGCTCTTGACCCTAACATCAGGACAACATGACGTTTTGCAAAGTCCCGCCCCCCTTAGTTACTGTTGCTACACCCGTCAAGCTTTTCAGAACCATCCAGGAAGTAGCCGGTAAACACCAAAATACTGTAGCGAATTCAGGGGGCAGCCGGGACACGAACCCCGGTCTCCCGCACCACAGGCGACTACATCAACCAGTCGACTAAAGGGTCCGATCCGTTAGCCAAGGGCTAGCGAGTCTGGTCATCCCTGGTCGTGACACTACCCCCCTCCCCCACCATATCAGCCCCCTCACACCTCTGGGCGCACACACTTGCGACGGCCTCACGGTCTCACCATCCCACTTCTGACACCAATGTAGGGGATCCAGGGGGCAGCCGGGAAGTGAACCCGGGTCGCCCACACCACGGGCGACTACGCTAACCGGTCCACTAAAGGGTCCGACCCATTAGCCAACCAGCTAGCGAGTCTGGTCATCCATGGTCGTTACACTACATTGGCTATATCAGCTAATAGCTAGTAGCAAGCTTACCTTGGAGCGGACGAGGGTATCGCTGTTGTTCCGGGTGGAGCAAGCTGGCCATGGCGTCCCCCATCACCCCCCACGCTGCTCAACCCATCACCGACATCGCTCTCATTGCATTCTGGGTTGCAGGAACGGAAACAAGGTCACATCCCCTCCAAACTGTTAGGGAGGAGGGGTGGACATATTTACACACATGGCAGGGTGCTTCCTGACTGGACATTAGTGCCTGACTGCCTAGCTGGCTACCATATCTTGTTACCAGCAGGGGGCGTACTTGGGCTAGAACACAGTCATAAAGACTGGAGCGTGTAATGACGTCACATAAATGTTGATGTCCACTTAAAAATCTCTCTCTTGGTTGTGTGTGTGTGTGTGCGTGTGCGTGTGCGTGTGCGTGCGCAGCTAACCTGTCTGCAGGATTTCTTCAGTGACGATGACGTGTTCATGGCGTGCGGGCCTGAGAAGTTCCGCTACGCTCAGGACGACTTCGTGCTCACACACAGCAGCAAGACGCCGACGTTCGTGAGCGGTGAGAACAACCCCGTGTGACTGACGTCACACTGACTGCTTGACCCACTGGTGTGTCGTTTCTCTTTAACTTGACTCTAAGGGGAGCGTCCGGGTAGCCTAGCGGTCCATTCCGTTGCCTACCAACACGGGGATCGCCGGTTCGAACCCCCGCGTTACCTTCGGCTTGGTCGGGCGTCCCTACCATGGATGTGATACTGTAGAAGTGGATACCGGATCTAAACATGGCGCCTGTTCATTCCTATGAGAACGGTGGAGGCTAGTTCCCATCGATGCAGAGAACAGAAATGGGGTAGAGAACGGTCAACTGAGCATGCGCGAAATGCCTCTACCACGCCTCCACACGCCCCGCGTAGCATCCAGGCGCTGGGATTCTAGGAAGACCCGCCCCTACTCTGCGTCTGATTGGCTAACTTTAACCCTAACCCCGCCCTAACCCTAACCTACCCAAACAACGGAGGCGACGAGGACTTGCGCATGCTCAGTTGACCGTTCTCTGCATCGATGGGAACCGCTCTCCTCGATGGGAATTGCTCTCCTGGCGCATACGCCGAAAAAGTTTCTGGCTTCCGGGTTACTTCCGGGTACCCGGGGCCCACTGAATAAGCGCAGTAGTGTTACTCCCATCATGCCTCTAGGCTACGAGAACGAGCGAACCGCGTTCAGGATCCGGCGCTGAGAATTCGTGATGCTACGCGACTACGTTCAAAACAAGGTCTAACAAGTGACCAATGAATGCCACGCAAAACCACAAACTCAAAATACCCGGATGTGTGACAGAGACGCTCAGCTTTGCGTCATTTATTCGCCGTTACCTTTGATTTTGTTCATCCGAACAGCATTTGTTTAACCTAGCTCGTACACAGCCGTGACGTCATGCAGAAAAAAAAAGTTTTTTCTGGGCTTTTGAAAAAAAATGAAAAAGATTAAAACCCCCTGGCTTCAATACAAAGAGTAATAATTGACCATGATT
Source organism: Lampris megalopsis (assembly GCA_022114975.2). Taxonomy (NCBI): domain Eukaryota; kingdom Metazoa; phylum Chordata; class Actinopteri; order Lampriformes; family Lampridae; genus Lampris; species Lampris megalopsis. The sequence goes on from JAJHIY020000882.1 coordinate 19,562, forward strand.
CTAGCTGCAGGTGTCCCGTCAACGGTTTTACAGGCGTCTCTTTTACAGTGGTGCTCTATGGGGAAAACGCTTATGGACCGCGGAGGACGTTTTCCGCTGCAATACCGCGAGTGGCCACTGGAAAACAATCGGCTGCAAGGCTGAGCGGCGGCGCCGTGTCCAGTTCTACTGTAATACATCCATGCTCCCTACAGACAACCGGCCGTGTCTGCGGGTGGGAAGCCGGATGTGGGTGTGTGTCCTGGTCGCTGCACTAGCGCCTCCTCTGGTCGGTCAGGGCGGCTGTTCAGGGGGGGGGGGACTGGGGGGAATAGCGTGATCCTCCCACGCGCTACGTCCCCCTGGTGAAACTCCCCACTGTCAGGTGAAAAGAAGCGGCTGGCGACTCCACGTGTATTGGAGGAGGCATGTGGTAGTCTGCAGCCCGCCCCGGATCGGCAGAGGGGGTGGAGCAGAGACCGGGACGGCTCGGAAGAGTGGGGGTAATTGGCCATTGGGGAGAAAATAAATGCGATCATATTACGGTATTCATCCTCATTTTGGTAACATTCATAAGGTGTGTAAACATTTAACGTTGTAAAGACATTCTTATTATGTACCACTTGATTAGATTCTAATCGTAAATTTACTAAATTACATTGCAAAGGATTACATCAGTGTCACACACACACACACACACACACACACACACACACACACACACAGTAAACATGTACATGGAGTTGTGTTTATATACATAGATATACACAAACACAAGCCTGGAGCTCTTTCACGAAACCTGCTCCACTCTCTCTCTCTCTCTCTCTCTCTCTCTCTCTCTCTCTCTCTCTCTCTCTCTCTCTCTCTCTCTCTCTCTCTCCCTCCCCAGAGTGCAGGGCTAAGGTGCCTCGCTCCACCGCTACCCAGAAGACTACAACGCCCAAGCCTGCTGGTGGTGCCACCTCCACCTCTAAGACTCCGCCCAAAACCCCACCCAGGACCAAGTCACCTGGCCCAGGTGTGGACCAATAGAAAATCAACAGCCAGACAAATATTACATGTGTCACTAAAACAGAAATGGCGAATGTCCGGGTGGCGTGGCGGTCTATTCCGTTGCCTACCAACGCGGGGATCGCCGGTTCGAATCCCCGTGCTACCTCCGGCTTGGTCGGGCGTCCCTACAGACACAACTGGCTGCGTCTCCGGGCGGGAAGCCGGATGTGGGTATGTGTTCTGGTCGATGCACTAGCGCCTCCTCTGGTCGGTCGGGACACCTGCTTGAGGGGGAACTGGGAGGAGTAGCGTGATCCTCCCACGCGCTACGTCCCCCTGGTGAAACTCCCCACTGTCAGGTGAAAAGAAGCGGCTGGCGACTCCACGTGTATGGGAGGAGACGTGGTAGTCTGCAGCCCTCCCCGGATCGGCAGAGGGGGTGGAGCAGCGACCGGGACAGCTCGGAAGAGTGGGGTAATTGGCCAAGTACAATTGGGGAGAAGAAAGAGGGGGTACCCCCCCCCAAAAAAACAGACCCAGAAGTGGCTGTCTTGATTGGACTTGGTGTGCAGTCAAGCAACCGTTCCGCCTGTTGCCGGACAGTCCGTCCGGGTCAAATGTAACCAGACACGTTTCTCCTCTCCTCCCTGTAGCCAATGAGGCACCAGGACACCAGTCAACAGGAAGGTCATCCAGGTCCAGCCCCTCCCCCACCAGCCCCGGCACGCGGCGCAGCCTTAAGGTGACGGGAAGACATTAACCTTTGACTGTTCAGAAAATGTAAAATGTACGTTGTTATGTCTGCACGCTGGGTCCCCGGTGCGGCATTTAGTAATGTTGGCGTCGTGCTATTGCGCCTTGATTGATGTGCGATGCCCAGCAGGTCTGTTATTGTTAAATCCTGCCAGGGGGTGGAGGGTGGAGGGTGGAGGGGTGGGGGGGGTGTTACGTCCGCACACGTCGACAGTGCTGCATTTGATTTGGCGCTGTTCTATTGTGCTGGGATCGATCGGTGATGCCTGCGGGCTCTGGGTCGGTTGATGGTAGAGGCTGGTTCCCATCGATGCAGAGAACGGAAATGGAGTAGAGAACGGTCAACTGAGCATGCGCGAAATGCCTCTACCACGCCTCCACACGCCCCGCGTAGCATCCAGGCGCAAGGATTCTAGGAAGCCCCGCCCCTACTCTGCGTCTGATTAGCTAACTTTAACCCTAACCCCGCCCTAACCCTAACCTTACCCTACCCAAACAACGGAGGCGACGAGTACTTGCGCATGCTCAGTTGACCGTTCTTCGCATCGACGGGAACCAGCCTCTACGTTGGTTGGTCGGGTATACACGTGTGGTCTTGATCAAAGGTCTAGACTTCCGGTTGTCTCCATTTCTCACACTAATGGTGTGTTCCCGCCAAACTCGAAGCGAATTTTCGTCTCGCTTTACGTGCGCGAGTTTGATCGCGGGATCGAGTGGGCGAACCCGCGACGATCAGCTTGTCCTCCGTTTCGTGACTCAACGGGACGTCAGTGACGTCACGAGAATGTCAACGCTGATAGGCTTTCGCGACACAGCGTCACGCGAATTTCTGGCTCAAGTTGAATATTTCAACTCGCGCGAATGACGCGTCTGGTGTGAACACAACGCAACGCAACACAACACAACGCAACGCAACGCAACGCAACGCAACACAACACACAGCGGCCGAGGTGACGGAGAGACGCATGTTTCTCATGGTCTGCAGGGATCCGCTGCCACAGCACTCAGCAGCGCCGTGGCGGTGCATGAAATCACGGACTGCGCCTTTAACCTTAGTCTCAAATACGCCAGAGAATCCTAGAGAGAATCCTAGAGAGAATCCGAGGGGATTTCTGTTTACATGTAAATCTTCAGGACTACAGCTTTAAAATACCGTCACTGTCTCTCCGTGTTTCTCTCCAGGTCTCTCCTCATCACGTCTCCTCCTCAGATGCAAACGGAGCGGCAAGTCAAGATGACGGCAGCCTTGAAGGTACATAGTAGTATATATGTGTGTGTGTGTGTGTATGTGTGTAACTCTTTGTTGCCTCAAGTGAAGGAGTTCAAGTATCTCGGGGTCTTGTTCACGAGTGAGGGTAGGATGGAGCGGGAGATTGACAGGCGGATTGGTGCAGCATCAGCAGTAATGCGGACGTTGTACCGGTGTCAGTACTTGATCGAGTCGCCCTGCTCGGGGTCCTGCGACTACAGATGACATCACTACTTCACGCATTATGATTGGGTAGGGGCTTGGGTAGGGGCTAGTTCAGTTAGGAACAGCAGGAAACAGCAGATTGACGTTAGACGCAGCTCGGGCCTTCGGCCCTCGCACGCGTTCGCCCGTCCAGGTCCGGAGCCTGCGGCCTCGCTCCTTAGATGCAGCTCGGGCCTTCGGCCCTCGCACCTTTACTAACCAACTTCATGTCAATGTGGATTGTAAAAAACACACAGCTAAATAATTATAAACCTAGCGTTGAACAACGCTAGCTAGAAACATAATCCATGACGTCATATGTAGTCGACGGTCCCCGAGTCGATATTACCCGAGCAGAAATGGAACCCACACTAGACCGTTGTGGTGAAGAGGGAGCTGAGCCGGAAGGCAAAGCTCTCAATTTACCAGTCAGTCTTGGTTCCAACCCTCACCTATGGTCATGAGCTTTGGGTGGTGATGAAAGGGTGAGATGGTGGATACAAGCGGCTGAAATGAGTTTCCTCCGTAGGGGGTCTGGGCTCAGCCTTAGAGATAGGGTGAGGAGCTCGGACATCCGGAGGGAACTCGGAGTAGAGCTGCTGCTCCTTCACGTCGAAAGGAGCCAGTTGAGGTGGTTCGGGCATCTGATCAGGATACCTCCTAGGCGCCTTCCTTTGGAGGTTTACCGGGCACGGCTAACTGGGAGGAGACCCCGGGGTAGACCCAGAACTCACTGGAGGGACTACATGTCCAATCTGGCCTGGAACACCTTGGGATTCCCCAGGAGGAGGTGGAGGGCGTTGGTGGGGAGAGGGAGGTCTGGAGTGCCCTACTTAGCTTGCTGCCACCGCGACCCCACCCCGGAGAAGTGGCTGATGATGAATGAATGAATGAATGTGTGTGTGTGTGTATTAATACAGATGTAGCCCCCCTCCTGTATCCTCTCATTTCCTCTCCTTGTGTCCTTCTCTTTCTCTCAGTGAACGGGAACAGGTGTGTGTCATCCTCCATCATCAGCGACAAGTACGAGGTGGGGAAGGTCATTGGCGATGGGAACTTTGCTGTAGTGAAGGAGTGTGTGGAGAGGTACGAATTAAACCACCAGCTACAAGCCAAACAGAGATGAAGATGAGGATGACCATTACACAACAAACTGCTTCAAGTGTCAAACGCTGTGTCTGCAATGTCATACCATGATGACTACTGCTACTAGTACCACCACTACTACTACCATCATACTACTACCACTACCCATTGTACTATTACTACTTCTACTACTACTACCACTACTACTGCCATCACTACCACTACGACTACCATCATACTACTACTACTACCACTACTACTACTATCATACTACTACTACTACTACTACTACCATCATAAAACTACTACTACTACTGCTACTACCATCATACTACTACCACTACCCATTGTACTATTACTACTTCTACTACTACTACCACTACTACTACCATCACTACCACTACGACTACCATCATACTACTACTATCATACTACTACTACTACCATCATAAAACTACTACTACTACCATCATAATACTTCTACTACTACCCATCATACTACTACTACTACAATCATACAACTACTACTACCCATTATACTACTACTACTACCCATCATGCTACTACTACTACCACCATCATACTACTACTACTATTACTACTAATCATACAACTACTACTACCCATCATACTACTACTACTACTACTACTAATCATACAACTACTACTACCACTACATCATACTACTATTAGTACTACCCATCATACTACTACTATTACCGATCGTACTATTACTACATTTACTACTACTACCCATCATACTACTACTACTACTACTACTAATCATACAACTACTACTACCACTACATCATACTACTATTAGTACTACCCATCATACTACTACTATTACCGATCGTACTATTACTACATTTACTATTACTACCCATCATACTACTGCTACTACCACCATCATACTACTGCTACTACTACTACTAGTAGTAATACCATCACACTATTTCTACTACTGCGATTACTACCCATTATACTACTACTACTACTACCTATAATACTACCACTACCATCATAATACTACTACTACTATTACTACTATTATCCATCATACTACTATTACTACTACCCATCATACTGCTACTACTACTACTACTCACTACTAATAGTACTATTACTACTACTACCACTACACCACTAGTGCCATCATACTACTACTACCACTACTACCATCACACTACTATTACTACTACCACTATTACCCATAATACTACTACTGCCATCACACTGATACTACTACTGCTACTATCCATTATACTACCACTATTTAATTTAGATCTCCTGTCCCTGAGTAACTACAGACCAATCCCCTATCTAAGGTTCTGGAGAGAGTAATTTCTTCTCAATCGGTTTCTTTCATGAACACTAATACTGTTTTTAATAGTTTCCAGTCTAGTTTTAGAGCACTTCATAGTACCGAGACAGCTCTAGTTAAGGTCGCTAATGACCTACTGCTGACAGAGGTGACTACTTGATTTGAGTTCTTTTAGACCTAAGTGCTGCCTTTGACATGGTCACCTCTTACATCGCTTAGACTTGGGTTGGCATCAGGCCTCGGCTCTTAGCTTATTACGCTCTTACCTCACCAACAGAACTTTTTCTGTTGTTCTGGGTAACTCTACCTCCTCAGTGGCTCAGTTGAGTTGTGGTGTCCCTCAAGGCTCAGTTCTTGGCCCCTTCTCTTTTCTACATACATGCTGCTCCTTGGCCATGTCATTCAAAATCACGATGCGCTCTACCATTTTTATGCTGACGACACTCAGTTATACATGCCACCAAAACCCACCAATCCTAGCAGCCTGGCAAATCTCAAGACTTGCCTCGCTGACATTAAATCCTGGATGTCTGAAAATTTTCTCAAATTCAATGATGATAAGTCGGAGGTCATTCTGTTCGGTCCCGAAAATTCCATCAGTCTGTTTGTTACTAATCTTGGTGGTCTGGCAGGTAGTCTTAAGCAGGCTGTTAGGAATCTTGGGTAATATTTGATGCTAACCTCAGTTTTTATAATCAAATCAAACATGTTTTTCAGTCATGCTTTCTCCAGCTCAAACTAACCTCCAAGATTAGGTCATTTTTATCAATTGCCGATCTGCAAAAAGTTGTACATGCTTTTATCTATTCTCGGCTTGACTATTGTAATGCACCTTATTCTGGTATCAGCAAGGGCTCCCTCCACCGTCTGCAGTTGGTACAAAATGCTGCTGCTCGGCTCATTACCGGAACAAGGAGGCATGACCATATCACTCCTGTGCTTGCCTCCCTACACTGGCTCCGTGTTATATTTCGAATTCCATCCATCCAGTATCCAAGCCACTTATCCCAATTGGGGTCGCGGGATGCTGGAGCCTATCCCAGCAGTCGTTGCTCACTTTCAAGCTTTAAATGGTCTTGCTCCTACATACATTTGTGATTTACTGACCTGGTATAAGCCCTCTCGACCATTAAGGTCTGCAGCTGGAGTCCTGCTGGTTATTCCCAGGTCTCAGTTTGTTACAAAGGGTGATTGGACTTTTGCTGTTAGAGCCCCCACACTATGGACCTCTCTTCCTGTTGATCTGAGACACACCAAGTCTCTAGCTTCTTTGTTTTTATTTATTTACTGTTTTTAGTTTTACTCTTACTTATTTGGACTTACTCTAATTTTTACCTTGTCTGATTTTATTTTTGTGAAGCACTTTGTAACATTGTTTCAGAAAAGTGCTATATAAATAAAATTATTATTTTCAGTATTATTACTACCATTATACTACTACTACCGCTACTACTACCCGTCATGCACCTCTCGTAATGCAGAGCGGCCTTCTGTGTCCATTCTGTCACAGAAGAAAGTAAATCTAAAAATTCTCGTTTTCCCTCATACATCTATTTGTTAAGGAAATGCTTGAAATTTTAACATCTTTCATTTAAGTTGAGCTTTGGCGTTTTTTGTTTTTTTTGTGTGCGGTACCCAACAGTAGATACCTCGATGTGAAGACAAGAGGAGGGTTAATGTGGGGTTATTGATAAGAGTCATCACTAGGTCACATCTTAAAACATCCTTTTTACTTCATTGGTCGGCACGTTAAGAAAAGTACAGGAAGGATTTGTAGAAAATGGTTTTTCTAAATCTGATTTTCTTGCCAAACTTGTCACAAACGGCACTGATGAGTCGATCCTGACCAAAATACATCTGCTTTACAGTCAAACAGTACTAGAGCTTCCATTGTTAACCGAAATGTAAAAGAATATGCTCAGCCTCCACGACAGCAGACGTTATTCAGGCTTGGTGTTGAGGTTTTGGCTTTGGAGCAGAAGGCAAACCTCTTGCTCTGCTGTGTGTTGTGCGGACAGGTCCACCGGGCAGGAATACGCCCTGAAGATCATCGATAAAGCTCGCTGCTGTGGGAAGGTAGGCCTGCTGATGCTGCAGCCGCTCAGCTCCACGCTGCACAGCCTCATGCTTCACTTTTGATTTCTTCTGTCATTTTGTTTTGTGTTCTGCACTTTCCCGTCTCTACTCTGCTGGGTTCTGTTCTAACCGTCGTGTCCTGGGCCTCGTGGGTTCAATGTCGTGTTTTTGTGATTTGTTCTTACATGCTCATGGGATATTTTAGCCCTCGAATGTGTGTGATAGAGAAGATGTGGAGCGGCTCAGCCCTGTGTGTACACACCGTAAGCCTGGGTGAACGCTGGCTGGCACGGTGGCCCGGTGGTTAGCACCGTCGCCTCACAGCAAGAAGGTCCTGGGTTCGAACCCCGGGGTTGTCCATCCTTGGGGGTCATCCCAGGTCGTCCTCTGTGTGGCGTTTGCATGTTCTCCCCGTGTCTGTGGTGGGTTTTCTGCAGGTGCTCCGGTTTCCCCAATCAAAAAAAGATGCATGTTAGGGTTAAGCCTCCTGTCTGTGCCCCTGAGCAAGGCATGGCAAGATGAACTGGAGTTAGTCCCCGGGCGCTGCACGGCAGCTGCCCACTGCTCCTAGCTACACAGCTAGGCTGGGTTAAATACAAGAGAGGAATGTCCCCACGGGGATCACTAACTGTACATCAAAGAAGTAAACAATAGATGACAGGAAGAAGGACTTATGATACCCAGCAGGCTTTGCTGCCATCTGTCAGACAAAGCTGAGGGCTGAAAAATTCAACGAGTGTGTAAGACATAAGATATG
>JAJHIY020000880.1:0-15000 GCA_022114975.2 Lampris megalopsis
CACGACACGACGATGTTAAAACACAAACAGTTAACAACACAGTCCACTCAGTGCAACACAGTCCATAAAAGTCCTCTGTCCAGAGAACAAACGCCAACCAGGATGGCTGTCGGAACTACCAGTCTGCATGGGCTAGCAGTTAGCTTAGCCTGCCCCGCTTCCGCGTCCTGCCAGACGGCCCCCGCTGCCTTTCCCCCGGGCGCAGCGCCAGGCAGGGCCTGCGGTCCCTGGGCCCATCGGACGAAGCAGACCAGGATCCCCCAGCCGATCCAACGCCAGCTCTCATAGCCATTAAACGAGAGGGGAAAAATATCGACCAACAAAATAAAAAAACTTCACACGAAGACACAAACCTAGACGTGGACAAAGACACTGCATAGTTGGCACTGGGTGAGGCCGCCGCAGACGCGAGTTCACGCCGCCACCCTCCCACTATCTCTGCCCTCATCTCTCTTTCTCTCTCCCCTCATCTCTTTCGCTCCCTATCTCCTCATCTCTCTCGCTGTCTCCTCATCTCTGTCCTAAACTCTCTCTCTGTCTCTCTCTCTCCCCTCATCTCTCTCTCTCCCTATCCCCTCATCCCTCTCTCTCCCTATCTCTCTCTCTCTCTCTCTCTCTCTCTCTCTCTCTCTCTCTCTCTCTCTCTCTCTCTCTCTCTCTCTCTCTCTCTCTCTCTCTCTCTCTCTCTCTCTCTCTCTCTCTCTCTCTCTCTCTCTCTCTCTACCCATCATCCCATCATTCCCTCTCTGCCAGCCTTCTGTCGTGTCTCTGGGTGTCCAGGGACCGGGATGCTGTGGGTTTGATGGGCTTGTGACTCACACAGAGGGTCGGTGAACCGACAGCAGCTGACTCAACAGCTCTATGTTCTTATATAAAGGAGGGCATAACTGGAGATACAGGTTCAGCTATCAGCTAGGCCAGCCACATTGATTCATTTATTATTCATATTACATTTGTTTATCTAACCTCTGTATTTGACCAGGTTGGTCTCACTGCGATGACAAAATCTCATTTGCAAAGACAGAGCTGGCCAAGAAGGCAGCGATGGCAGGCACACATATGTGTCAAAGACAAAAGCAGCATGAAAACAATAGACCTGACTATAAATATTTGCTCCTCCTGTGCAACTGCCCCTGATCTGTGCACGGGTCACTGTCTTGCTGAAGAGAATTTCATCTGGAGCAGACACCTGCAGATGGACTGACATTAACTAATGCTAAGGTCCATTTGGGGATCTTTAGGTTACTGGGTTGTTTTTCCAAATTCTTAGACAACCCAGTGAGAAATATCGTCGGAATGCTACAGAATACTAGCTTAAGCTTAATGCTAATAATACTTAATCAATACTAGCTTAAGTGACAGGCATGGGCGCAAGTCCATGAATACTGGGGTGACATCCAGTGCTTTTTACCTGTGCCCCCATCCATAGGGGTAGCGGTTGTGCCAGAAAGGGCATCCGACATACATTTTTGCTAAATCAGTATGCAGATTGACAAGACCATACCCAGACCATACCCAGGTTAAGGCCCGGGTTAACAACGGCCGCCATTGTTGCTGTGCCCTCGCAGGGTACCGATGGAAACTTTAAAATCTGCTGCGGTGACCCCTGAAAAACAGGGAGCGAGCTTAAAGAAGAAGAAGAATACTACTAGCTAATAAGTTCCTAAGCTCTCCTATAAGTAGAAGCAGTAGTATGTTGTCCTCTGCATTTAACCCATCTGAACTATAAGGAGTAGTGGGCAGCTGGTTCTCAGGCACCCGGGGACCATCTCCAGATCTAAAGCCAGTGCTTTGGACAAGGGTAACGACAGGAAATAACCCTAACATGCAGGCCTTTTTGGATGGTTGATGCTAGATCCAACGGGGTATAGGCACGGAAGTAGACGTGATTGGTTGTTGGTTAGGGTTTAAACTCTTTTTGAATTTGCATTGTTGGCAAGCGTTAACGTTAGCTATCGTTACAGTACGACCTGGCAATGTTGTAAGCTAGCTAGCTAAAGGTTTCAGTGCGCATCGTTTGTTTCAAGTCAGTGCGCTTCTAGGCTCCGCGTTGTCTATTGGCCGACGCAACAGCCAATCACGGCTACTTCCGTGCCTACACCCCTGCTCGAGCTAGCATCAACCTTTTTGGATGTACACCCTACAAAGACTGTAAGTTGTGGTCAGACAAAGACTTGGGCCTTTATTTTATCAGCGTGACACCGTTCACTATCATGCCTGGCAGAGGGGTTTAGATGACGGGGGTTTTACTGGTTAGCTGCGACTCCCAGAAGCTCCGCAGTCAGGAGTAAAAGCATAACATCATCACTCATTAGAGTCACTTGTATATCAAAGCACTTAGATAGTGAAGTCAGCCAATAAAAAGATGTATAAATCCCCTCCAGTACCATTTCTCTAATCCTGTTATGTTCCAATTTTGTTTCAAATGATATCAGAGAGGCGGTACGGTGGCGCAGTGGTTAGTGCGGTCGCCTCACAGCAAGAAGGTTCTGGGTTCGAGCCCCGAGGTTGTATAACGTTGGGGCTCGTCCCGGGTCGTCCTCTGTGTGGAGTTTGCATGTTCGGCGTGGGTTTGCTCCGGTTTCCTCCCACAGGCCAAAGACCCGTAGGTCAGGTGAATCGGCCATACTAAATTGTCACGGGGGCGAATTTACGAATCCTACTATGGCCACGCCAAGACCCGCCCTACTCTGTCTGTGATTGGCTAACCTTAACCATCGGAGGCAACGAGTACTAGCCAATCAGAGGCAGAGTTCCCGGAAAACGGGTAGGAAAAAAAAATCACGCGTAGGGATGACGCGTCGTGACGGACCAATCAGAAATAGAGGCGGGCGTGTCTTTTCGGGGTCTTGGCGTGGCCATAGTAGGATTCGTAAATTGTCGTCCCGTGGGGGGGGGGGTGTGTGCGCACGTGTTGGTTTGTGTGCTCCTGAACACTCGCTTTTTCCTGCTGCAGCTGAACGATGGGAAACGTGGAGAGTCAGAATGGAGACAACGGTTTCTACGGGGATGTGACGGGACACCTCTCCCGCAAAGCCACCTCCCGCTCCCTCCGCCTCTCCAGCAAGCAGCCGATCTCGCGACGCTCCCGCCTCTCCTCCTCCGTGAAGCAGGAGCATAGGAACTCGGAGGCCTCAACTCGCTCTTCCAGCACTCCCAGTATCCCACAATCCCTAGCGGAGAGCGGACTGGAGCCCTTTGGCCCGGCAGATGCCCTGGGGGAGTTTGAACTCAACCCTCACTGGACGCAGCGCGTGGCTATGACGCTGAGGCCGGAGTCTTTCCAGCACGACGATGACCCCTTGGCCACGCCCACCCCGGAAACGTCCGAGGCGGACACCGTCGCTCAGGATGGAGGAGAGGACTCGGCGGGGGAGGGCGAGGTGGATAGGGACGTCGTCGGGGACGGGAGGTACCTCCAGCGGGTGACGGAGGCGCTGAGGGACGGGGGGAGTTTTAAAAAGAAGAGGTCCAAGTCGGCTGACATGTGGAGGGAGGACAGCCTGGAGTTCTCCCTGTCGGACCTGAGCCAGGAACACCTGACCAGCACCGAGGAGATAATAGATGGAGAGGAGGAGGAGGAGCACTTCACTTGCCCTAGAGGGAACGCAGGTGAGATGGGTAAACACACACAGACAGACAGACACACACACACACACACACACACACACACACACACGTTTACCACATGTATGTGTTGCAGGTTCTGCTGAGAGGGCCTCGTCTCTGGACCAACTGTGTAGCCAGCAGATCCCGGTCCTGAGGGGGCAGAGGAACCACTACTCCAAGACCTGCAGAGACGGAGAGCGAGACAGGGGCGCAGAGGGCATGGAGGGGCTGATATCTCCCACTGAGGAGGAGGGGGGAGGGTACGGAGCGTTTACCCTCCCGTGCCGTCGCTCCCACTGCCTGTCTGAGGGTTTGGCTGGACTCGGTATCCCCTCTGCACCCTGTCCCGGCTTCCAGGGCAGGCGGGCTCAAACCACTCAGGTGAGGCTGCGTTTATTTGTCTTCATTTTTGGGTGTATCGTTTCACTTTGTGGCTGTATTTTCCTCTAAGAATCTGAATGGAAAGGCGTCCGGGTGGCGTGGCGGTCTATTCCGTTGCATACCAACACGGGGATCGCCGGTTCGATTCCCCGTGTTACCTCCGGCTCGGTCGGGCGTCCCTGCAGACACAACTGGCCGTGTCTGCGGGTGGGAAGCCTTCGATGGTGTTTCAAGCCCCCAACGTACTCTTCCAGGCAGACTCCCCGCCCCCAACAGTTTCATCCAATCACAGCACGGGTTAGGCTTAGCGCCAGTGCTGTGATTGGCTGAAACTGTCGGGGGCGGGGAGTCTGCCTGGAAGAGTACGTTGGGTGCTTGAAACACCATCGAGCGTGGGAAGCCGGGTGTGGGGTATGTGTCCCGGTCGTTGCACTAGCGCCTCCTCTGGTCGGTCGGGGCATCTGTTGGGGAGGGGGTAGTACTGGGGGGAATAGCGCGATCCTCCCACGCGCTACGTCCCCCTGGTGAAACTCCTCACTGTCGGGTGAAAAGAAGCGGCTGGCGACTCCACGTGTGTGTGGGAGGAGGCACGTGGTAGTCTGCAGCCCCTCCCCGGATCGGCAGAGGGGGCGGAGCAGCGACCGGGGGGGGGGGGATTGGCCAGGTACGATTGGGGCCAAAAAGAGAGAAAATAAATAAATAAATACATAAATAAATAAATAAATAAATAAATAAATAAGTGAGTGTCTGAATAGATGTATGAAGCAGACAAAACACATTTCAAATATTCATGGTCTGCTCGAGAAAACTCAGGATCCCGAAGAGAAACTTTATGTTCTCCCTGTCCTTAAGTGCATCCCTCCACCCCCCCGACCCCCCCGACCCCCTCCACCCCCCACAGCCGATACGGAGTAGTTTGTTTACCGCTGGAGTCCAGGAAGTTCTGAGGGTTCACTGACATGACAGGACATTTACACCCACCATCAGTTGTTTTGGTTTTTTTGAGGGACACTTCCTGTGTCTGTGTTGAGCGTGCACGGAAACAAGATGGTGTGTGTCTGCCATGTGTACGTGTGTGTGTCTGTCTGTCTGTGTGTGTGTGTGTGTCCATATTTGCATGGACGTGTGTGTGTAAAAATAGGGATGGGAATTTCAGGCAAAAAAAAAAAACCCCAACAACAACTTTTCAGTCTTCTGTCACACACACACACGCACACACACACACATGGCAGACACACACACACACACACATGGCAGACACACACACACACACACACACACACACACGACATCTTAGACTTTAATCAAAAGCATTTCTGCAGACCTTATAGTTAATTCAAAGTAGAAATGTGCGACTAAGTTACCGCCCAGCCAATAAATGGAAGCAACCAATTAACCAATTAAGCAATTAACGAGTTTCCCCGGGCGGCGCAGTACCGACATCCCATCCGCTGGTCAACACACACATTCATGGGAGACGTTGTCAAACAATGAAGGCGTTCAAGGGGCAAAAGCTGAACTCCAGTCTTTTCCCAGAATCCCCGGCAGCCCGGGAGACGGCAGAGCATCTTAAGTGCTCATTATAAATTCATCTAGCCAGGCTGAGGGAAGGGGGGGGTAGTGAGGAGGGGGGGGGGTTAGCCAGACCGGGTAAAAATAGACGGGCAGCGCCGGAAAACAAAGAGACGCGGAGCGGAGGGAGCTGGAGTTTGGGGAAGGGGGAGGCGCCGCTCTCCCGCGCAACATATTGACCATATAGATACTCTGTCTAACCGCACTGTGGCGCTGTTCTAATTTCAGCTTGCGCACACATGCAGATTCGCACGCCAACATACACGCACACACACGCAGTTGTGTTCATATGTGCCAAGTCATACTTGTATGTATTATTTATTATATGTATTATTTATTATATGTGTGCGTGCGTGCGCGTGCGTGCGTGTGTGCGTGCGTGTGCACGCAGATTCACAGACAGACCACAGTAACAGATGATCTGCCTATTCCCATGCACACCCTGACACAATCACAGAGAACAGCATTCACACACACACACACACACGCACACTCACGCACGCACACGCACACGCACACACACTGCGCCCCCAACTATGAACCCAGTAACCCTGGTCTGGAGATTGTCACTCTCTCAGCCTACTGTGTGTGTGTGTGCGTGTGTCTGTGCGTGCGTGCGTGCGTGCGTGCGTGTGTGCGCGCGCGTCAGTGTCCATCTTTGCGTCCTTCCGCATGCCCCTCTGTGTTTCCGCTGGTGATCCATAAGACCGGTGTGTGTCCTCTGCGTCTGCCCCGCAGGACATCTCCGGCGTGTTGGGCGAGGGCAGCGAGTATGGCGACAGCGGCATCGACGGGGTCGCCGCCGAGCTGGACGGGGACGCGGAGCTGGTGCCGCGGCGCTGCAAGGCCATGTCCGCCTCCTTCTCCATGTACTCGGCCACCGAGAGCAGCATTTTCAACGGGAGCGACAGCGGGAGCAGCAGCGGAGGAGGCGGCGGAGGGGGGAGGGAGGGAGGAAGGGGGGAAGTGTACGAGAACTTCCGAAAGGAGCTCGACAATCAGGCACGGGTTACCATTTGTTCCTTAATGTGTGTGTGTGTGTGTGTGTGTGTGTGTCTGTGTGCACCCCCCCCTTAACGCCGCTCTTTCTTCCACCCACATCAGGGGCGGGACTGCGTGGAGGAGGCGGGCTCTGCGGTGAGTGACGAGCGCAGCAGCGGCACTCTAAGCGCCGCCTATCCATCAGACACCGTGATTGGCTGTGCCCATGGCACTGTCCGGAAGGCGGGGGCTCTGGCCGTGAAGAACTTCCTGGTTCATAAGAAGAGCAAGAAGGTGGAGCCCGCCACCCGGCGCAAGTGGAAACACTACTGGGTTTCTTTGAAAGGTGCTAGCAAGGCTTCCGTTACATAATCAAATAGCAAAGGATAATGTAATGTGCATAGATAAGTAGACAGGTTGCCCGCCGGCTGACGGGGCTGACCCATCTGACCGTTTAGTCGAGCGGTTAGCAATGTTTCCCGCGGTGCGGGCGATACAGGTTCGCGTCCCGGCCGCGGCAGTTTTTGTGGTTGCCCCCCCGAATTCGCTATAATAACTTTCTGTCCCATTTCTGTTTTGAAGAACAACTCCTCAACACTACAAAAAATAGTTACTTTTCTGCCCTCATGGTTCTTCAACTCTGTTCTACAAGTATCTGGTACAAACCTGACAAAAATTGTACCTTGAACTATTTCATGGGGAAATATCTATTGGTCGGCTAGGTCTCATAACTTCTCCGTTAAATTCAAAACAATGAGAGTTGACTGGTCTGCAATATTTCTGTTCTTATTTAAACATAGTGTAACGTGCATGGATAAGTAGACACGTTGGTCCTCGACTAACGGGTCGGACCCTGTAGTCGACTGGTTAACGTTGTCGCTTGCGGTGCAGGAGATACGTGTTCGCGTCCCGGCTGTGGCGACGGTATCTCGGACTGCCCCCCGAATTCGCTACATTGGTGTCAGAAGTGGGATTCGAACCCGTCTCTCCTGCACCGCAAGCGACAACGTTAACCAGTCGACTAAAGGGCCCGACCCGTTAGCCAAGGACCAACGTGTCTACTTATCCATGCACGTTACACTAGTGTAAGGACCACGGAGGTGTAGACTCGCTCTTGGCTAACGGGTCGGACCCTTTAGTCGGCTGGTTAACGTAGTCGCCCGTGGTGCGTGAGACCCGGGTTCGCATACCGGCTGCGAAGGTTTCCCGGCTGCCCCCCGAATTCACTATAATGGTGTCAGAAGTCGGATGGTGAGACCGTGAGGCTATCAGAAGTGCATGCGCCCAGAGGCACGAGGGAGCTGGTATGCTGAAGCGCGGGGACGCACTTCCCGAAGGAAGGGGGGGGGGGTGGTGTAACGACCACGGATGTGTAGACTCGCTAGCTAACGGGTCGGACCCTTTAGTTGACTGGTTAACGTAGTCGCCCGTGGTGCGGGAGACCCAGGTTCGCGTCCCGGCTGCCCCCTGAATTCGCGACATTGGTGTCAGGAGGGGGGATGCTTCTCTCTCCCTCCAGCATATCTTGTGGCTCATGTCGTAGCCCAGAAGAGGCGACGTCCTCTATCTAGTCCAAATTGAAGATGTTTGAAATTGGATTCATTATGTTTGAATTTGGCTTGTATATTATAATGCTGGCTCCCTTATTTGTTGGTCACAGTGCTCGTGCACTGCCAATAAAACCTTTAACTTCATTGCATGTAGAACACCCACCGTGCTATCAGACCGAGGCTCCCATTAATGTTCCGTCTCTACCCACAGCTGCCAAGTGTGGTTAAGCATTTGAGGGCATTGCAGATTATCCGCTCATGTTGCTGGCAGGAGAAATGAGTCACTTAGCACTTTTTAAATCCTTTTTATCCAGAGAAAGTTTTATCAAAGGAAACCTTAATTTATTCAGCGAGGAGCATCATTTCCTCCCCCCAGTAAGTCTGTGTGTCACATTCACTCAGTTACACTCGCGCTCTCTCTGTCTCTCTCTCTGTCTCTCTCTCTGTCTCGCTGTCTCACTCTCTCACTCACTCTCTCTCACGCTCACTCACACACACACACACACACACACACACACACACACACACACACACACACACACACACACACACACACACATCATCATCATCATCATCATCATCATCTACAGTCAGTCGGGGTTGAGTATGACTGCCCTTCTAGGTCTTTGTGGGTCTTCATGTGGGCATAGAAGCCAATCCTGGAGCCACATATTTTGGGGCAGTGTGGGCAAGGGTGTGATGGAATGGTTGAGGATGTGGTTTGGGCCTTTCTGGTAACTAGCTCCTTTCTGAGTCTGGGCTTGTTTTCAGCAGCATGATGTAGGTTATGTTTGAAGTGCACAGCACCCTCATGGGCAGCCAGTTTCCAGGCCTCCCTGTTTTTTGCTGTTTTTTTCCCCAGGTGTTGAGGTCGATTCCAAACATTTTGATGTGGGCCTTGATGTTATCATTGTATCGCTTCTTTTGTCCTCCTGGAACATAGCGTCCTGTCACAAGCTGAGAGTAAAGGACTTGTTTTGGAGGCGAGAGTCAGACCTACGGAAGACATGGCCAGTCCATCTCAGCTGATGTTGTGCGATGGTGGCAGTTATAGTAGGCATGTTGGCCTCCTCAAGGACGCTGAAGTTGGTGTGCTTATCCTACCAGCTGATCTTTAGGATCTTCCTGAGGCATCACTGTTGGTATGCCTGAAGTGCTTTGAGGTGCCTGCTATATGTTGTCCATGTTTCTGACCCATACAGTAGGGTGGGCCACGCTACTGCTTTGTACACCAGAATTTTTGCTCGGACCTGAAGGTTGTGGTTTTCAAAAACCCTTTTTCTCAATCTCGAGAAGGCCTGGCAGGCACAGCTGAGACAATGGTGTATTTTGATGTCAATGTTAGCTTTGAAGGAGAGAAGGCTACCAAGATATAGAAACCATTCCACATGTTCTAGTCTGGTGTTGTCTACAGAGATGGATGGGGGAAGAGCAGGCATATTTATTGTTGGGTGGGGGGGGTTGGCAGAGGACATAGGTCTTTTTAATGGCCAGGCCAAGCGACTTGTATGCCTTTAGAAAGGCATGCAGCATGCTCTGTGGTTTCTCTTCTACGAGGGACACTAAGGCATTGCCTTCAGAGCCCTGAATCTGTTAATGTTCAGAAGATTCCCATCAGTTCTGTACATGATTTTGACTCCCTGAAGCAGATTGGGGCCCGTGAGGCAGAGGATGATGGCAATGAAGACAGAGAACAGGGTTAGGGCAAAGACACAGCCTTGTTTAACTCCTGTGTGGACCTTGAAGGACTCTGTCTCATCTCCATAGCTGCTGAGTACTTTAGCTGACATATTGTCATGTATTAGTCATAGTGCTCTGATATATTTGTCAGGGCAGCCTATTTTTGATAGAAAAAGCCAGAACGCCTGGTGGTTTACAGAATCAAAGGCTTTGGCTAAGTCTATAAAGGCCATGTACAATAGTTGATTCTGTTCCTGGGCTTTTTCTTGAAGTTGGCAAGCAGTAAAAATCATGTCCATGGTGCCTCTGTTAGGACGAAAACTGCTCTGGGATCTGATAGAATTTCCTCTGATATTTGGAGGAGTCTGTTGGCCAAGACCCTAGCCAGAGCTTCCCTTGTGGTGGAAAGCAGGGAAATGCCACAGTAGATTCTGCACTCAGCTTTGTCCCCTTTCTTAAAGATAGAGACAATGAGTACGTCCCTAAGTTGCACAGGGATTTCCTCTTTTTCCCACATTTTAAGTATCAGGACATGGATATGTCTGAGGAGTATACGTCCACGTGCCTTCAGTACTTCTGCCGATATTCCATCAGGACTAGCAGCCTTGTTGATTTTCATCTTCCCGATGGTATCCTGGACTTCTCAAGACTAGTTGGTGCTGCTATGTCCTCCTCTTTGGGTTGTTGAAGGAGTTGTTGGAAGCATCCATCTCAGGGCTAGAGTCACAGTTTAAAAGGTCTTGGTAATGCTCTTTCCACCTGTATTTGATTGACTAGTTGTCTGTTAGCAGTGTGTGCCCATATTTGGAGCAAAATGGGGTTAGACAGTGGTGGCTGGGACCGTACTATATACCTTTAGTAGCATCAAAGAAGCCTCTATTAGCTCCAGAGTCTGCAAGGTGTTGAATCTCAAGGGCCTTCTTCATCCACCATTGGTTCTTCAATTCCCTGACCTAGCTTTGGATGGCGGACTCTTGCATGAGCAGCTAGTTTATTTTGGCAGTTGATGTCATTCTGTCAGATGGTGAAGGCTTGCCCCTTGATGTTGATTAACTGTTGGATTTCCAGGTCATTATCATCAAACCGGTCTTGGTGGTTCTTCATCTTATGTCCAAGAGTGGTTTTACAGGTGCCAGTGATTGCAGTCTTGAGCATATCCCAGTGGCTTTCAATATCATCTGGATACTGCTTGGGCATGGATGTACTGAGCATGGCCTGGAACTGTTGACGAGAGGAGGTATCAGTCATTCATTCGAGGTGTATATTTGGGCAGCTCTGCTTTATCCGCACCCTTCTTTTCTGGCGAAGATGAATGGACAGGGTGGAGCAGATAAGGCGGTGGTCAGTCCAGCAGCCATCTGCACTGATCACCACCCTGGTGTTAAGTACCTCTCATCGGTCTCTTTGATAGAAAATAATGTAGTCGATTAGATGCCAAATGTTACAATGAGGGAGCCTCCAGGTTGTTTTAAATTTGTTCATCTAGCAGAAGAGTGTATTGGTGATGGTTAGGCTGTGTTCTGAGCATGTTGTTAATAGCAGGATGCCATTGGATTTTGTGTTTTCAACTCCTTCCTTGCCAATTATGCCTCTCCAGAAGTTATAATTTCATCCCACTCTGGCATTGAAATCTCCAAGCAGGATTATCTTATCCTCCTTCGGGACTTTGGTTAGAACATTGTCGAGGTCGGCATGGAAGGTCTCCTTTACTTCCTCTTGCGAGTCAAGTGTCAGAGCATATGCAGTGATGATAGTGAAGCTTTAGTTATTTACAAGAGCCAGTTGTATTGCCATCAGGCATTCATTGATGTCAAGAGGAAGCTCAGCAAGGTGGCAAATGAGGCTGTTTTTGATGGCAACGCCAACACTGTAGCTCCGCAGCTCATCAACTGCTTTACCTTTCCAGAAGAAAGTGTAACCACCCTTCTCATCTTTCAGTTACCCTTGATCCGCCAGTCAGGTTTCAGAGAGTGCGGCAATATCAATCTGGAGTCTCTTCAGGTCTTGGGCGATGATGGCAGTATGCTTTTCAGGTCGAGCACTAGATTGAATGTCCATGAGGGTTCGTATGTTCCAGGCTCCAAAATATACGAGTTTCTGTTTCTGTTTCTGACCGCATAGTGGTGATTCCTCTGGATACGCTTGGTCCAGACAGGAGATATGAGGCAGACTATGTTTAGGGCACCTTTTCTAGCCTCCTCCCTAACTGGGCTGAGCAGAGCAGATCCTAAATAGGGCTGCTCAGTTGTGGGTGTCGGTGCAGCAGCCAAGAAGCCCCTCTGCCTCAGTCCAAGCGCTTAGCGACTGATCATACACCCACTGCTTATGGCCAGGTTGTGGCTAGGGGCTACCAGACTTCACTGTCCTGCCCCCGTCACTTCTCCCTGATCACCACAGGGCTTTGACCCAGGATGTTTATGGGTTAATTCCCTTATGGGAGGACGCCTGTGCGTGACAGCTTTTTACGTGGAGTGGCTGATGCACCTTCAGCCACCACACGGTCCTTGGCAGGAGGTGGTCAGAGTCCAATGGCATGGAGAAACTGGGGCCACCCTCTGTTGCAGCCTTCATCTGCCTTCACTGCCATTGTGACCTGGAGACATCTTCCACCAGTTCCGCCGTTGAGGTCTTTGTTGGACACACACACACACACACACATGGGATATGACCAGGGCAGCCACAGCCTTCTATTTCTAAATAGTAAGAGCTCCATTACAGAAGTTGAATGCCTAGCGGAAGGGCACCTCAATGATGATTGTTGAGGGAGGAGAGAGTGATACTCTTTCACTTTCTTCAACCACATTTCCCCAACCCATTAGAGCATTCATACTAGTGAGCTGGTCATATCTGCTTTTCAGCTTGATCTTCAAGTGCCGAATAACCAAATTGTTGAATTAATTTACAAGTGGGCGGTACGATGGCGCAGTGGTTATGGCAGTCGCCTCACAGCAAGAAGGTCCTGGATTTGAGCCGTGGGGAAGTCCAACCTTGGGGTTCGTCCCGGGTCATCCTCTGTGTGGAGTTTGCATGTTCTCCCCGTGTCTGCGTGGGTTTCCTCCGGGTGCTCCGGTTTCCTCCCACAATCCAAAGACATGTAGGTAAGGTGAATCGGCCATACTAAATTGTCCCTAGGTGTGAATGTATGTGTGTGTGGGCCCTGTGTGATGGCCTGGTGGCCTGACCAGGGTGTCTCCCCACCTGCCTCCCAGTGACTGCTGGGATAGGGTCGCGACCCTGAGAGCAGGAGAAGCGGTTTGGGTTGTTATTTCGTTATTCATCCGTCGCAGCAACGAGGACCATCTAGTCATCCTGCGGTGGATGACTGATGACTTGCGCAATGATTAAAGTGAGGAAGAGTTGCGCATCATCAACCCCACTCCCTCGTCCGAGACCACCCACTACCAGTGGCAAGACTAGCAAGACGACTGGCAATGGAGACGGATGCAGATTTTTCCTCCGGGTTTCTTCCCGAAGCCTTTCCCGTAGCCGAGTATACCCGCAAGGCAGCGGAGGTTTTAAATCAGAGTTTGCCTTCTCCTAGAGGAACAGCCCGACTGGCTAATGAGCTTCATCTACCCGGGTTTGAGATCAGAGTTGTCTTTCTCCCAGATTGGCTGTCAACCAAGGCTAACGAGTCCAATCGACCCACCCGGTTATACCGCCGGGAACCCGGTCGCCCCCACAGCAGACTTTGTGAAAACAGAAGGTACCACGAGAAGGTGCTGCTGCGGACACATTTGTGCAGGAGCGGCCATACGCTAAGGCCCTGATGGATTCACGGCGATCACTAAACCAGGAAGCGAGAGGCCGCATCGCCGCTTCGCATTCCTTTTGGCAAGTAGGACATCTGGCCCAATACTCGCCACCTCCCTGCGGTTTGGATAACGGCTGGATGAATGTACAAGGCATTGTTAGCTGTCCTGTGCTGTAGAGATAGTTTGAGCACCGACCAGCTGACGTAAAGAGGTTGCTGCACCGCAAAGTAAAGCAACCGACCCATTTGGTCATCGCAAGGCTCATCTCATAACGCAGTTGAAGGGAAATTTCCCTGCTCATAATGTACACATCCAGGAAGTACACACGGTCCATATTGTCTATTAAAACCTGGACCGCTTTGGTGTAACTCACATACGGAGAAAACGGTCTTTTCCCGTTCAGCGAGCCAGTCCTGCAGTTGCTGCATGTACCAGCAAGTATTTACAAGCCGCTACGGCTGTAATGCTGCCCACATGCCCCCCCCCTCTCTGTCCTGTAGTGTTTTACTGCCCAAGTGTGACACGTTATCCTTAGGTGGTGCTAACAGAGGACGGTACAGTGTGTGTACATGGAGTTTGGTCCACGTGTACCAACATTGACTATGTGATGGTATGGTGCTGTAGTTACTGAAGCTTGTGTTGTTGTTGTTTCTTGTTTCTTTTCTTTTGGAGTTTCCCCCCTTTTCTCCCTAATTGTATCCAGCCAATAACCCCACTCTTCCGAGCCTTCCAAGCCGAGCCGGGGAGGGCTGCAGACTACCACGTGCCTCCTCCCATACATGTGGAGTCGCCAGCCGCTCCTTTTCACCCGACAGGGAGGAGTTTCACCAGGGGGACGTAGCGCGTGGGAGGATCACGCCATTCCCCCCCAAACAGGCGCCCTGAGCGGCCGACCAGAGGAGGCGCTAGTGCAGCGACCAGGGCACATACCCACATCCGGCTTCCCACCCGCAGACACGGCCAATTGTGTCTGTAGGGACGCCCTACCAAGCCGGAGGTAACATGGGGAATTGAACTAGCGACCCCCGTGTTGATAGGCAACGGAATAGACCGCCACGCTACCTGGACGCCCTCAGTCTGTCCTTTCTTGGACATGAGAATGTCATCCGGTGGTTTCTCCTACTTTTTGCAGGAGCCGCCATCTTACTAGTGGGTCAAAAAAAACCACCAGTGACAATTTCACGACTCTTCTGCCTCTTCGAATGCGGCGCCCTCCACCGCACCTTTACTCTCCGGCCCTGCCACCAGATCCAGAGATAAGGCCAGTCTCGTCCCGGCGCCTGGCCTTGGTTCTCCTCTGTGCTGTGCGACTCCGTCCGGCCCAGATTTGCTCTCCTCTGCTTCGGCACAATCTAATTTCATGGCGGCATCTGTGTCTAATCCGATCCCATCCATCTGAAACGCATCAAAAACAGTGTCTGCCACGGCATTCCCGTAATGCCTGCTCTCCCCCCCCCCCCTTTGCCAGAAAC
>JAJHIY020000880.1:20000-27944 GCA_022114975.2 Lampris megalopsis
TCGGTGGGGGTGGGGGGGGCACTGAGGTTGCTTGCAGTACTGTTTACATGGGAGTGAGGTAGAATTCGTGGTTCGTGGTAGCAGTACGAGTAGGAAGCTGCTTCACGTGAAGGAAAGAAGATGGAGTATGATCAGATAACAACTCCTAGAAATTTTGAGATTATTCTAACTGGTTTCACGGTTTGCCTATCTTATGGACTCTTACCCGATCATTGATTGCTGCACTGACTCCCTGCACTCTTGGCGAGAACCGTGTGGACTCATCCCTCAGCTAGCAGAGCTGCTGGCTAACTTCCATTTTCTTTTCCGTGAACGTCAATCAAAAGGTTTAATATCACTGTACCTCATCAGGGCTGCCTAAAAGCAATAAATGACATTAGTGGCCTCAAGGGTGATATCCGACGGCTCTCAGGTGAGCTCCGAAAATTGAAACCCCCTTCATCCGTTTTATTGACCCTGCAGGTATACAGTCCGAAACGATCGAAGTTATGAACTCAGCCATCTCCAACACCGTCCTCTGGGACTCATCATCTCGTTGCCGGCTCTCCTCCTGCTCCACTCCCAGCTCACAGGCTACCTGGTTGGAGGTGCTAGTCGGACATGGCAAGATGGAAAGACCCCGAGCTACCTTGCCTCCACCCATAAACATTTCACATCAGTTTACCGATACGATACGATGCGATATGATACAATACGATACGATACGATACAATACGGTGCAATACAATATGACACAATACGATACGATACGATACAATATCCGATACGATACGATACAATACAATACGGTACGATACAATACAATATGATACAATACGATACGATACGATACAATATCCAATACGATACGATACGATACGATGCGATACAATGCGATACAAACAACTTTATAGATCCTGCTTGGGTCAATTTGTTTGGAGCAGTTTGTTGTACACAAAACACAGTAACATGCAAACAAAATAATAACACTCCAGGGGGCTAAATGTGGAATCAATCTATAAGATCCATAAGTAATTAATAATGTTGATAGGCTAGATAAAGTTGAGAATGAATGTAGCTCGAGCTTGACATCTTCTTCAGATGGAAGTTTATTGAAGACTTTACTCCATATATTCGTTTTTCCCTTTTTCGTAAAACTAAAGACACACAAATAAAGAACACGATTACTAAGTAACCAAATAGTCTTTTCTGTCTTTCCACATTACCTGTGTCATATGCACACAAGCTAGCCCGCGCACATTCACACGCAGGTAGCTAACTAGCATAGGTTACACGAGGTAAAATAATGAGCTACGCTAACATGAAATTACATGCTTATAACTATTACATGCATACTCACGTAAGTGTTAATTGTGATATTTCCATACAACAAGAAAAAACAACACTTACGGACGTATCGCTCCAAGGATCCGACGCTTATAGAACAACTGTCTTTCTCTGCTCGATACACGTGGGAACTGAACTCGTTCATTCCAAACAGCTATCGACACAAAATGCACTACCCAGTCGCACCACTAGGTGTCGCATACGCACCGCAAAGGATGCGCGGTAGCTAACTAACACAGGCCTAGAATAGACTGAATACAACAAACCTTTACATTTCTCAGTCAGAACAAATGATTTAGAGTAACGGCTAGTTTTACAAGCAGGTAAAACATCACCAGATGCCTGATGCCAACAGCGAGAATTCCCTTGCAAGAACATGTCCAGAAGAAACGGAAAGACTTGCTTCTTTCTAGAGGATTTGTTGGTTGCAAAAAGAACCCGGATCTCTTTGTTTCACTCCAGTGATCTTAGACTTAACAGTGCTTTTCAGGCTGTTTCTGTCTTTTACCGTGAGGCTTTGAAACCTGCATATGAAAAGAAAAACTCTGAAGTCTCAATAAAAGATTGATAAAAGCGACAGAGGTTGGTGGGACTGACGGAAAAGGAATTTAGTTTGCGGAGAAGGTGAATTCTCTGTGGCCCCCACTTCACAATAGCCTCAGTGTTCACATCAAATTTAAGGTGATCATCAGTAATGGTGCCCAAATATTTGTATGATGTAACTATTTCCACACTTTCATTATGTATGATGCACTCCAGCTGTATTGCTGTTAAATTCAGTAAGTCCCTTGGTTTTAGAAGCGTTTAAGTCCAGGAAGTTATCACACCAAGAAGTAAAGTCAGTGAGAGCATTCCCGTGGACTGATTCAGAACCTCAGAGAAGGGTCAGCAATGCAGTGTCATCAGAAAATGTGACCAAATTTGACCACTGCCCCACCATGCTATCAGCTGGTGCCATGGTTCACCCCGTTGATGCCCCCGTGGCTGTTGCGGTTCCCATGGCCGACGTTGCTCCTTCCCACGTGGAACTGGTCCCTGATCCAGCTGGGATGGCTCCTGCTGCAACGGCTGCCCCGGCGGCTGAAACACCTCCCTCTGCCGCTGCCCCCATGGGTCCACCTGCATGGGTCCCCCTGCACTGTCTTCCCTGGCGTTTGGGCAGGTTGTCACTCCTAGTCCCAATGCCGCTTCCTCAGGCCAACAACATTCATCCCCTCCCAAGACTGTCCCTGACAATGCTGTCACCCACTCCTCTCTTCCCCCACTACCTTGATCATTGGTGACGCCATAGTCCGAAACATCCGTTTCAAAAATGCGGTCACGTGCTGCTTTCCTGGAGCTACTGTCCCTGACATCATGGAGAATCTCCCAGGACTCCTTGATTAACTTCCCATAAGCATGAAAGTAATAGTCCAGTAATAGTTGATAAAGTTGATCAGCCACAGCATGATGTTATGGAAAAGAGTAGTGGAATCTAGGTTAAGAGGAGAGGTGATGATTAGTGAGCAGCCTTCTTTGATTTGCTTACCTGGATTATTGAGCATGCATCAAGACATGAGCAGCAGTATGGCTTCATGCCATGAAAGAGCACCACAAGTGTGATGTTTGCTTTGAGAATGTAGATGGAGAAGTATAGAGAAGGCCAGAAGGAGTTACACTGTGTCTTTGTGGATTCAGAGAAAGCATATGACAGGGTGCCAAGAGAGGAGGTTTGGTATTGTATGAAGAAGTCGGGAGTGGCAGAGAAGTATGTAAGAGTGATGAAGGATGTGTATGAGGGAAGTGTGACAGTGGTGAGGTGTGCGGTAGGAGTGACAGATGGGTTCAAGGTGGAGGTAGAATTACATCGCGGATTGGCTCTGAGCCCTTTCTTGTTCGCATTGGTGATGGAATGTTTCAGAGATCAGGCAGGAGTCTCTGTGGTCTATGATATTCGCAGATGACATTGTGATCTATGGTGGAGGTTGAGATGAGCCTGGAGAGGTGGAGGTATGCACTGGAGAGATGAGGAATGAAAGTTGGCAGGAGCAAGATGGAATACATGCACGTGAATGAGAGGGATGACAGTGGAATGGTGAGGATGCAAGGAGTAGAGGTGACGAAGGCGGATGAGTTTAAATACTTGTGGTCAACTGTTCAGAGTAACGGGGAGTGCGGAAGAGAGGTGAAGAAGAGAGTGCAGGCAGGGTGGAGTGGGTGGAGAAGTGTGTCAGGAGTGATTTGTGACAGAAGGGTACCGGCAAGAGTTAAAGGGAAGGTTTACAGGATGGTAGTGAGACCAGCTATGTTATATGGTTTGGAGACAGTGGCACTGATGAAACGACAGGAGGCGGAGCCGGAGGTGGCAGAGCTGAAGATGCTAAGATTTTTGTTGGTAGGGACGAAGAAGGACAGGATTAGGAAGGAGTATATTAGAGGGACCACTCAGGTTGGACAGTTTGGAGACAAAAGCAAGAGAGACAAGACTGAGATGGTTTGGACATGTGTGGAGGAGAGATGCTGGGTATATTGGGAGAAGGAAGCTGAATATGGAGCTGCCAGGGAAGTGGAAAAGAGGAAGGCCAAAGAGGAGGTTTATGGATGTGGTGAGGGAGGACATGCAGGCGGTTGGTGCGACACAGGAAGCTGCAGGGGACGGGAAGAGATGGAAACGGATGATCCCCTGTGGTGAACGGAAACAGCCAAAAGAAGAAGTTATCCAGTGACACTGCCCGTCTCTTCAACAGTTGTGGAAAAAAACACCCTTATTTCTTGCCCAGTTTCTGCACTGGGTCGCAGGGTGGGGCGTTTTAGCAGTATTCTCAAACCCGGCACCGTGAGTGTAGCGCAAGACATTGGTTTATTTTAACACGTGGAAAGCGTCTTTGAGCATTTGAAAAGTGCTGCACAAATTAAGTGCATTATTATTGTAACCGGTTATTTTCTTGACCGGTGCGGGATTCGATACGGGGTGTACTGCACCACAAGGCGACATCACTAACCGCTCGGCTAAAGGCTCAGACCCGTTACCTAGGGACTAACGTGTCTTATTAGTAGTTTACAGTCGTCACCCTCCCCGCGGAAGCGCGCCCTCGCGCTTTGTTATTCCCGCGCTCCGCAGAGACTTCTGAGGATCTGCACACTTCCGGATCCCACCGCTGCCACCAATGTAACCGGTTATTTTCTTGCCCGGTGCGGGATTCGATACGGTGTGTACTGCACCACAAGGCGACATCGCTAACCGCTCGGCTAAAGGGTCAGACCCGTGTCTTATTAGTAGTTTACATTATTATTATTATTATTATTAAAAAAACTTGATTAGATAATTTACAGTGACATAAACAGAGCCACTATAAACACGTGACATATATACACGACGCCTTAAGGCCAGCGTCAGTGGTGAGCACAGACACGCTTTGGGCAGATAAGAGTGACGAGAGGCAGCTCGTTACGAAACAACCCCCATGGGCCTGTCGTGACGGAGGGACGAACCTGTTCTGCAGTCTCACGTGTGTTGCACGTGCTTCGGAACGCCCTCCCTTTTAGTTGACTTGTAAACACTCCAGCCCCTCCCCCCCCCAGAAACACGAAGACGCACATACCGTACCCCCGCTGAACCGCCCTCAGGGTGTCACGGCCGGCAGGGCGTTCGAAAGTTACGTCACCTCCGCCGTGGCGAGTCATCAGCGAGACCTTCTCTCTGGCGAAGCGCGCCCGTAGACAACGCGCATGCGCGGCATATCTCAGAGGCTTCACAGCGCGTGTAGTAGCAACGCTTGCGATGCATAAACCGGAAGCCAGGCGAAACTCAGACGTGCGTCTGGTCCCTCGGCGTTAAATAGGTGGTGTGAAGCCAGCAGCAGCAGCAGCTGGGTGGAGAATGCTCCTCGCGAAGCTCTTCTCAGATGAAAGATTAGGATTGTTTCGTTTTGTTATGGCATGTTCCCTTGCAGGATCCCCTTTCCTCTTACATCATGCTGGTGTGGAGTTGCTGCTCCGTGTGAAAATGGCGTCGCGTCCAAACAACACAAGAGCCTGCCAGTGTGTGTGCGTGCGTGTGCGTGTGTGTGTGTGTGTGTGTGTGTGTGTGTGTGTGTGTGTGAAGCACGAATCGTGACATTTGTAAGTTAAAAGCTCTTGGCACACAAAATGCCATTCTAGTCCACCAGTGAAAGCATAATTGGAAAGAAAGCACAGCAGAAGAGGATAATAACATCTACCATACATGTGTGTGAGGATAACATCTACCATACATGTGTGTGAGGATTATCTACCATACATGTGTGTGAGGATAACATCTACCATACATGTGTGTGAGGATAACATCTACCATACATGTGCAGGTTATTCCTTGAAATCAAAGGGTGCCAGCTTATGGACATGCTTGCAGTTCTCCAATTGAAAATAGCGTGAGGGTTGCAAGAGTTTATATTTATTTTCCTAAAATGGGTCTGAGGTTATATTTTAGCAGCGAGCTGTGTTTTTGCTTGGTTACTATCAGTATGAGCAGACAGGTATTTGTGTTGGTTCTGGATGGACTAAGCTGGCCATGGGGTCTGCTATACTGCCAAATCAGGGAATCTCTCAGTTACACTGATATTGGTCACGTGAAGCAGCCATTTCGAGCCGGTCTTGTTAATTTTTGAGTTTCGGGTTACAACCACGAGCATGGAAGCCCAGTTCCACCAGTGACCCACCGGTGGAACAGACTTTACACTTCTCTCTAACGTTACACAAGTCCCCTGATGTAGTTAGCTTATTTGGGACTGCGTATCGTTAGCATGGCCGGGCCAGTGAGGTGATGAAGGGACCTTTAAAGATGGCACCATTGGGGCGCATGCGCACTTATCTCATAATTTCAATTTTTGTCTCATAATTATGACTTTTTTATTTAATAACTTCGACTTTTAATCTCATAATTATGATTTTTTTAATCTCATATTTTTGACTTTTTAATCTCATAATTATGACGTTTTATCTCAGAATTTTGACTTTTATCTCATAATTACTTTTTAATCTCATATTTTTGACTTTTTAATCTCATAATTGTGACTTTTTATCTCAGAATTTTGACTTTTATCTCATAATTATGACTTTTTAATCTCATATTTTTGACTTTTTAATCTCATAATTGTGACTTTTTATCTCAGAATTTTGACTTTTATCCCATAATTATGTCTTTTTAATCTAATATTTTCGACTTTTTATCATAATTGTGACATTTTATCTCATAATATTGACTTTTTATCTCATAATTATGACGTTTTATCTCATAATTTTTTACTTACTGTGAGCTTTTTTTTTTTTACTGGCGGAAGTGGGCTTCCATAGCTTCAATAAATGTCTGCCTATGACATAACCCCCCCCCAAAAAACAACCCCAACTTTAAAAACTTTTGTAATGTTAATGCTAGAGAGATATAACTGAGTTTATTGCCTGTTCATGCAGCCTAAAACTGGTGCTAGTCAATACATGGATGTCAACCTTACTGGAGATCCACGTGAGTATTTTGTTTTCTCAAAATACGCAGAAAAGAGACTTGAGGCTTGAGAGGGTGATGGGTTGCAGCTGCACGACAAGACTGGTCAGATGGGTTTTACAAGAAGTTCTGAGAGTAACGTTGTCATCAGAAGAGGATGCACCCCCACATCCTCACCAATAAGGTGTCGAAGGAGAGAGGGGCAGGATTAAGTTGAGCCACTGCAAATTGAGTCCAGTGTTATTGGTGGATCTATATTTGCATGTGTGTGTGTGTCTGTGTGTGTGTGTAAACACGTGTGCATGCACACGTCATCCCACCCTCAGTTCTCCTGTTTAAAGCGGTGGGTCAGTGACTGGTGGGGGCTGTGTGTGTCGGTGAGTGAGTAATGCCTCTCCACAGGATCTGCAGGAGCTACATCCCCACACCACACTGCTCCTGGTGGGACCAAACAAACAGCCAACATGGGAGGCGTTAGAGTCCTACTCCTGTTATCACCTGATTTGTTTCTATGATTCACTTTATATTATTTATCCCCCCCCCACCCCCACTTTTTCTCCCCAATTGTAACTGTCAAATCACGCCACTCAACCAGAGGAGGCGCTATTGCAGTGACACCCGACCACTCTGAAGGTAACACGAGGATTCGAACCTGTGATCCCCGTGTTGGTTGGCAGCTGGCAATAGACAGCTTCGCTACCCGGGCGCCCCACTCCGTCAGTTTTCTGTAGGAATCAACTCTGGAACCTTTCCGTTTAGATGTGGATCTAATCATGGTTGCCGTTGTTGCATCACCATAAAGTCATACCTCATGTGCTCTCTCTCTCTCTCTCTCTCTCTCTCTCTCTCTCTCTCTCTCTCTCTCTCTCTCTCTCTCTCTCTCTCTCTCTCTCTCTCTCTCTCTCTCCCCCCTCCCTCTCTCTCAGTACCTCTTTTGCTCTAACTTCCGTATCTCTCTCTCTCTCTCTCTCTCTCTCTCTCTCTCTCTCTCTCTCTCTCTCAGTACCTCTTTTGCTCTAACTTCCGGATGTCTCTCTCTCTCTCTCTCTCTCTCTCTCTCTCTCTCTCTCTCTCTCTCTCTCTCTCTCTCTCTCTCTCTCTCAGTACCTCTTTTGCTCTAACTTCCCGGTGTCTGTCTGTCTCTCTCTCTCTCTCTCTCT